>JABEVN020000712.1:0-28739 GCA_013146195.2 Codonopsis lanceolata | reverse complement strand
TAAGCAAGTTACCTACTACTAATGCACATAAGCATGTTCATACTCAAATACAACTATATTAAGTTAAATACATTTTATTGTTTTAAGTAAACCATACCTTTACTCATAAATTAATCTTTAAACAAATGACAAAATTCCTATTATTAACAATACCACATGCATACACGTATATCCATAGAGCATATAAACTCAACGCACCACTAGTAAATACCACTAGTAAACATTATCACATTTTTATACCGCAATTAATTGCTTACCGAAAAAATCAAAATTCAATCAAAACCATAAACAAATCCCATACCGGGACATCATCCTTTATCATATCAATAAACTTGAGAAACCAACAATCAATAGATTTCAATACTCAATGCAATGTATGTATGAATGCATATGAGTAACGATACCATGCATACTCATAGTAGCGATAATAATAACCATAATATATAAATAAGAAGTTACCTCCTATCTCGGTAGGTCTCAAAACTCCATAATGGCCAACCACCAGCAGCGCACACAACCTCAAACTCAAGGTCATCTATCACTATCTCATTAAGAGTCACTAGACCGCTTACTAACTCTGATTTACACAACTTCATGAGGTATCAGCGCCCTCTAACCACATCATAATCATAACCATCCCCGAGGTCCTCTCTCGAGTGCATTCCTTAATATCCAACCATTTCCTCATAAGTATAGTCCCTGACCCTCGATAATCCATTAAGTTGTAATAGAATAAATTGCCTATAATATTTCATCCTTAATCCTTAACTCTTTCACAATTCATGGAGTGTTCCTAGTCTCATTCGGTACTAAGTACTCTACTCCAATGAGCTAACTCCGTGATCATCACTTAAATATTAAACCATAATCTCATAATATTTGCCATTAATACTCGAGGTGGATTCTCAACATCAACAAAGCACCTCTACTAAGTGCTACACCCATTCTAGATTTAAACATCTTAATCTTACAATAACTCTCGGCGTTAATATACAACGATTCACACAAGACCAACCCCAAACTAGGCCAAGGAACCTATCTTGGTTGGCAGACTAACCAATAGCTCGTCTGAGCTGTGGCGACCCGACCCAGATCCCAATATGAGACCAGAGGTCGTCGTAAAAACACACAAGATAACAAATAACGGGTAAGGCCATAACGGCGATACGCCAATAACTTTAACACATGCGAAGCGTAACATAATTAACGGTGGCGCCCGAGCTAACAAGCTCAAACTAACACAACCAAAGAGATAATGAATCTCTCGGTCCAAAAAATAAAATCACGTGACGCAACATTGGGCACGTAAACAAAACTCCTGTCATGCAATATCATTAAATAACAATTTATATACCAAGTCATCGGCGACGTTACCGAACTCAACATTAAACTAAGTCTACAACTCTAGTCTAGCATGCTTAACGGCTAAAAACATGCGGAGTAAAACATAACCAACGATATAAATAACTTGATATAGATAGAAACAATATTATTATATTAACATGGCAACTAACATCCGTCGGCTCACAAAAGACTAAATAACATAAACAAGTACCAATTAAATAATCACAAGGCTTACTACCCATAGTGAAGTTTATATAACTTCACTTCCCAATCGACCTTTCCAAAACAAGGACTACAATATATAAACTAATAGCAACCTTCTCACAGAACCACACGTTCTATCGTAGACTCGGCAGTTCCTTCAAATCACTATCTCGGCTCGAATCTAAGGAAAACAAGGTAAACAAAGTAAGTCATAAAGACTTAGTAAGCTACTAAAGATGCAATGTCATGGCATGGCATTATGCTCAAATAAAACATATACATCTCATATCATGCTTACGATATAACATTTCATGGAATAACCCACAACACAACCGAAACCTAACCATAGTCTCATAGAACATCATTTGCATAATTCATCATAAGTAATTCATCTCAATAGAATATGATTCTAATTCCAATATATTTAACATGTTATCTTCATATTGCAATATTCATCAAAACATCATCCACATAACTCAATTATTCCATGGGTCTCACACTTCATCTTTAACATAATTCATATAAGAACTTATATATGAAAGACAATGGTTTCCATTCTAATCATGATTAGCATGTTATATCTCTAGTATAACACTATATCAAAAGTCATCATTTCATTAGCATGTTACATTTCTTATCATAACATTTCATCAAGTAATCATCATCTCATGTATATCATATCATAACCACGTAGCACAACAATTCATACAAGTGCTCGTAAAATAAACCACATAAGAGAGAAGATGATTTTCCTTTCCGCTTCACGTGCAACTCCTGCGGAAACAAACGTGTCCTCGATAACCCCATTAGTGGTATCGACGTCCCGAAACAATCTCCGGGTTCCGTAGTGATCGAGTCATGTTTACTTACTACAACTAAGATCAACTACTTCCCCACCGTGGCCATCGATGGAGGGGTGTGTGCAACCCGGCATGGCGATCCATTGAAATCACGAATCCCACAATTCGTGAAGACAATGTATCGTCCTGCCAAAGACTCAAACCAAAAAGACGCCAGCTGGACTCAAACGCAAGCACATGTAATCCATACTCAAATGCTCACCAAGGAAAAGTACAACATCACACACTAATCCAATCAAGTAGATTTTTACTTTTAAACCACATAGTTATGCATCTCTATGCTAACTAACACATAAACACATTAGAGCAATATTATCAAGTCTCTAATACCCAAGTGTTCTTCATACACTTGTAAACGCTAGGAGGTTTAACCTCCATCAAAACTACCCCAAATTCTGTAGGATCTCAATATGTGATTCACTATAATCATATTAGTCCACTAATCAACTCCGTCAAGTCATTTCTACTCTTTTCAAATTTGAAGGCATAGAAGCTATTTGCATCATAGCCCTCCTATTATTCATTGCTATGTTCTTAGGGTTAACAACATTATGTAAGCCAACAATTCATACCTTCCCAACAACAACCCCAAATCATCATTCATAAGTCAACACTTAATATTTAAAGTCAACCATCACATTTCAAGCATGTATCTCATGTTAACATTTAATCAAGCATGCTTTCATTCAAAATAACCATTTATCCAAACAAGCTGTAAATTCATCTAGCATACTCATAATCAAGATATAAATCCATCTAGCATGCTCATAACCTTCAATTCATGAATTATTGTTGACCAACATGCTCTTATATGCATAAAAGTCAACTCAACCCAATAAAGTCAAACATAACATTTTATTCATGAAATCCATAATGACATTTCATTATACATGTTCATAATCCAAAATTCATGAATTAAGTAGCATTACCCTCTCATATGCATGATAGTCAACTCTATTCTCAAAAGTCAAACGAAACATTCAAACATGTAATCTATTGTGAAAATTCACTTATCATGCTTTCAACCCAAATTAAAGGTTCACTAACCATAACGATAATTCATTATACATGTTCATAATCCAAAATTCATGAATTAGATAACATCATACTCTTATATGCATGATAGTCAACTCTTATTCTTAAAAGTCAAATGAAACATTCAAACATGTAATTCATTGTAAAAGTTCTTCTTCATGCTTACAATAAAAAATTCATCAATTAGATGGCAACATACTCTCATATGCATAATAGTCAACTCTTATTCTTAAAAGTCAAACAACACATTCAAACATGTAATTCATTGTAAAAATTCTTCTTCATGCTTATAATAAAAAATTCATCAATTAGATGGCAACATACTCTCATATGCATAATAGTCAACTTTTATTTTGAAAAGTCAAACGAAACATTCAAACATGTAATTCATTGTAAAAATTCTTCTTCATGCTTATAATAAAAAAATCATCAATTAGATGGCAACATACTCTTATGTACATGAAGGTCAACTTTACTCTCAAAAGTCAAACGAAACATTCCAACATGTAACCCATTGTAAAAGTTCATCTTCATGCTTATAATAAAAAATTCATCAATTAGATGACAATATACTCTTATGTACATGAAGGTCAACTTTACTCTCAAAAGTCAAACGAAGCATTCCAACATGTAACCCATTGTAAAAGTTCATCCTTCATGCTTACAATCAAAAATAGAGATTCAACAAGTATACTTCCAAACTCCCAAACATATATCCATTTATAATTCTAACAATTCATAATATCCAATAAACTCCAAAAATCATGTACATCATCAATAACCCATTTACTTCATCAACTTTTAACCAAACCCTAGGTTTAGGAATCATATACTCATCATATCAAAGTCCAAGCTTACACAATGAACCTTCCTATCATACATCACAAATCATAGAAATCAACCTACACATGTTTCTTAGCAAGTTCACTCTTACTCAAAATAAAATCGCACAAAGCATGCATGTGTACTCATTGACCTCAAATAGCACCCTTGTTTTCCTTAGGGTCAATGAGCACCATAAATCATATAAGAAGAGTATAGTAGCTTACCTACAATCACCACTACAAGTAAACAAATCGAACATGCAAGGGGTGGAATGAGTTCTCCTCATCTTCCTCTTCACTTCTATGGCTTGGATTTGTAAATGGACTCCTCAAGCTTTGGCCACCATTGATGAACACTCAAGAACCTCTCAATAACTCTCTCAAACCTTCAAGGAATTTTCAGCCACGTTTTTGGAGAGAGATGACAAAAAATGGAAGGCTTAGTGGGTGTATTGGCTTCTCCAAGGCTTGAAAATGTGAGTGGGAAGAGTGGCCAATGCATGTAGGGGTTCTCCCTTGCCAAGTGGCTTTCAATCCACTCAAAACTCTCTCAAACCTTCAAGGAGTATTCAGCCACGTTTTTGGAGAGAGAGGCTGAAGAAAATGGCTTTGGTGAATGTATTTGGTCACCTTATGGCTGAATAGTGGGGTGGGAGGAAGTGACCAATGCATGTTGATGTCTCTCCTTGCCAAGTGTCTATTAATCCCTTCAAAACTCCCAAAACTTGTTTAGTACTCATAGGTTGATAGTTAGGATGGTTTAGGAACTGAATATGGGGAGTTTATCATTAAGGGTAGGTGTGTAATTGGCCAAAAATAAAGTCTAACACACAATGAGTGGTCAACTATAGTAGACCAGAATTTGGATCATTTTACAAAATGTTCCTGTACCGAAATACACGTTCTAAAATTACACAAAAGGTATGGTTAGAAATCTCTATGAGTCTAGTTTCTAACGCATCAAACGAATCCGGATTCCGAGTTTCGTACACAAAGTTATGGCCAAAATACTTACAGACCTATCGTGGCCTTCGGAAATACGCGAATTTCCAAGAATCAAACTCGAGCGTGTGTAAACGTTTACACGACCACTCAAAAATAATTCTAAGTTAATTCCCCAAGGTCCCCTAGTCATCTAGGGTCAAAATAATACCAACTGAAAAAGTCGTACAAAGAAGAAGAACGACAAGAAGTAAAGTAGCAATCAAACCGTCGATTCGACAAGCATTCAAACAAGATTTAAATCATGTTAAGGATGTTATGAATGATCTCTAATACTTACATATGTGCATCCATCTAGAAGTCTAACACATCTAAACATGTTATTTAATCATCATGTAAAGATATAGGACCATACCGAGGTCACGAACACAAAACGCAAGTAAACTCTCAATCGCGTTGCATTCCGACTATCGTCGAGTAACGACTATTGACTTTAGCAAGTCAACAACTATAGGGCATCTCTTAATAGTGTTTTGGTCTTAATGTGGTCTCTCATACACATTTAGACTCTCTCACAGACTAAACGAGAAATCAACCAAGGAAGAAATGCGAACATCGCACACAGTTCAAGCTAACCGGGAATCAGGGTATTACATCCTCTCCCCCTTAAAAAGAATTCGTCCCGAATTCTACACCGTAACATAAACCAATGTTAGGCCAATACCCAGACATAACTACGGTGTCTCTCAATTCCGAGTGAACACTCGATGCTTAAAACCATAAACCTAGACTCAATCTCCGAGTCTACTATCACAATAACCAAACTAAGCAATCAAAAATAAAACTACAAAATCCACATTCACTTGTTCAAAAATATCCAATAATCATAGCAATACCAAATACTTAAGATAAAAAAAAATAACTTGACTCATACTCGAGTCACAAAAGTACACACAAATTCCATTACTGATTAATTAACCACGTGAATCCTTAACATATCACAAAAACAAAATCAAGACTTTATAAACATCAATATCCCGAAACTATATGCCTCGGTGCTACAACATGATACTTCAATACAACAAATTCTAAATCGTAAGACATAAAAATTGCCGATAGAGCTATTCATAAACTAAAGAAGAGTGTTCCACAACACGCTCCTAAAACAATACGTCAACATTCATGATCATGCAAGCCACACTCAAAATTTCCAAATTATGGATGAAACACATAACAACGCATAATAGCATTGATTAAAAATTCATTCCATTTCTGTTCGTTCCCTTTGGTAATTGGTTTAGTCAATTTCTAACCTACTTGCTACCAATCCTAGTCCACCAACGAACCTCTTTTCATCACCAATTCAGGGTACCAGCTAAATTGGATTTCAAAAGCTTCCGTTGCAAGGATGTAAAGGTCCATGAGAAAATTTCTAAGCATCCTTCCCTATAGTCTCACCTAATCATACAACATACTAAGAAAGTTACCTTTACTACTAATGCACATAAGCATGTTCATACTCAAATACAACTATATCCGTTAAATACATTTTATTGTTTTTGTAAACCATACCTTTACTCATAAATTAATCTTTAAACAAATGACAAAATTCCTATTATTAACAATACCACATGCATACACGTATATCCATGGAGCATATAAACTCAACGCACCACTAGTAAACATTATCACATTTTTATACCGCAATTAATTGCTTACCGAAAAAATCAAAATTCAATAAAAACCATAAACAAATCCCATACCGGGACATCATCCTTTATCATATCAATAAACCCGAGAAACCAACAATCAATAGATTTCAATACTCAATGCAATGTATGTATGAATGCATATGAGCTAACGATACCACGCATACTCATAGTAGCGATAATAATAACCATAATATATAAATAAGAAGTTACCTCCTATCTCGGTAGGTCTCAAAACTCCGCAATGGCCAACCGCCACGCGCGCACACAACCTCAAACTCTAGGTCGTCTATCACTTTCTCATTAAGAGTCACTAGACCGCTTACTAGCACTACGGATTTACACAACTTCATGACGTATCAACTGCCCTCTAACCACATCATAATCCTTAACCATCCCAGAGGTCCTCTCTCGAGTGCATTCCTTAATATCCAACCATTTCCTCATAAGTATAGTCCACAGCCCCTCGATAATCCGCAAGCTGTAATAGAATAAATTGCCTATAATATTTCATCCTTAATCCTTAACTCTTTCACAATTCATGGAGTCTTCCTAGTCTCATTCGGTACTAAGTACTCTACTCCAATGAGCTAACTCCGTGATCATCACTTAAATATTAAACCATAATCTCATAATATTTGCCATTAATACTCTGGTGGATTCTCAAACATAGATACCACTAATACTACCTTATACTCATCAACACCGGCACCTCTACTAGTGCTAACACCCATTCTAGATTCAAACATCTTAATCTTACAATAACTCTCGACGTTAATATACAACGATTCACACAAGAGTAACCCCCAAACTAGGCCAAGGAACCTATCTTGGCAGACAGCTAACCAATAGCTCTGACACCAACTGTGGCGACTCGACCCGGATCCCAATATCAGACCCCGAGGTCGTGCCGTCAAAAACACACAAGATAAGAAATAACGGGTAAGGCCATAACGGCGATACGCCAATAACTTTAACACATGCGGAAGCATAACATAATTAAACGGTGGCGCCCGAGCTAAGAAGCTCAAACTAACACAACCAAAGAGATAATGAATCTCTCGGTCCAAAAATTAAAATCACGTGACGCAACATTGGGCACGTAAAACAAAACCACCTGTCATGCAATATCATTAAATAGCAATCTATATACCAAGTCATCGGCGACGTTACAGCCGGAACCCAACATTAAACTAAGTCTACAACTCTAGTCTAGCATGCTTAACGGCTAAAAACATGCCTGAGTAAAACATAACCAACGATATAAATAACTTGATATAGATAGAAACAATATTATTATATTAATATGGCACGACTAACATCCGTCGGCTCACAAAAGACTAAATAGCATAAACAAGTACCAATTAAATAATCACAAGGCTTACTACCCATAGTGAAGTTTATATAACTTCACTTCCCAATCGACATTTCCAAAACAAGGACTACAAATATATAAACTAATAGCAACCTTCTCACAGAACCACACGTTCTATCGTAGACTCGACGGATTCCTTCAAATCATTATCTTGGCTCGAATCTAAGGAAAACAAGGTAAACAGAGTAAGTCATAAAGACTTAGTAAGCTACTAAAGATGCAATGTCATGGCATGGAATTATGCTCAAATAAAACATATACATCTCATATCATACTCATGATATAACATTTCATGGAATAACTCACAACAAACACCGAAACCTAACCATAGTCTCATAGAACATCATTTTCATAATTCATCAAAGTAATTCGTCTCAATAGAATATGATTCTTAATTCCAATACGTTTAACATGTCATCTTCATATTGCACTGTTCATCAAAACATCATCCACATAACTCAATTATTCCATGGGTCTCACACTTCATCTTCTAACATGATTCATATAAGAACTTATATATGAAAGACAATGGTTTCCATTATAATCATGATTAGCATGTTATATCTCAAGTATAACACTATATCAAAAGTCATCATTTCATTAGCATGTTACATTTCTTATCATAACATTTCATCAAGTAATCATCATCTCATGTATATCATAACATAACCACATAGCACAACAATTCATACAAGTGCTCGTAAAATAAACCACATAAGAGAGAAGATGATTTTCCTTTCCGTTTCCAGCGTGCAACTCCTGCGAAAACAAACGTGTCCTCGATAACCCCATTAGTGGTATCGACGTCCCCAAAACAATCCCCGCTCGGGTTCCGTAGTGATCAGAGTCATGTTTACTTACTACAACTAAGATCAACTACTTCCCCACCGTGGCCATCGATGGAGGGGTGTGTGCAACCCGACACGGCGATCCATTGAAATCACGAATCCCACAATTCGTGAAGACAATGTATCGTCCTGCCAAAGACTCAAACCAAAAAGACGCCAGCTGGACTCAAACGCAAGCACAGGTAATCCATACTCAAATGCTCACCAAGGAAAAGTACAACATCACGCACTAATCCAATCAAGTAGATTTTTACTTTTAAACCACATAGTTATGCATGTCTATGCTAACTAACACATAAACACATTAGAGAAATATTATCAAGTCTCTAATACCCAAGTGTTCTTCATACACTTGTAAACGCTCGGAGGTTTAACCTCCATCAAAACTACCCTAAATTCCGTAGGATCTCAATACGTGATTCACTATAATCATATTAGTCCAATAATCGACTCCGTTGAGTCATTTCTACTCTTTTCAAATTTGAAGGCATAGAAGCTATTTGCATCATAGCCCTCCTATTATTCATTGCTATGTTCTTAGGGTTAACAACATTATGTAACCCAACAATTCATACCTTCCCAACAACAACCCCAAATCATCATTCATAAGTCAACACTTAATATTTAAAGTCAACCATCACATTTCAAGCATGTATCTCATGTTAACATTTAATCAAGCATGCTTTCATTCAAAATAACCATTTATCCAAACAAGATGTAAATTCATCTAGCATACTCATAATCAAGATATAAATCCATCTAGCATGCTCATAACCTTCAATTCATGAATTATTGTTGACCAACATGCTCTTATATGCATAAAAGTCAACTCAACCCAATAAAGTCAAACATAACATTTTATTCATGAAATCCATAATGACAATTCATTATACATGTTCATAATCCAAAATTCATGAATTAAGTAGCATCACCCTCTCATATGCATGATAGTCAACTCTATTCTCAAAAGTCAAACGAAACATTCAAACATGTAATCTATTGTGAAAATTCACTTATCATGCTTTCAACCCAAATTAAAGGTTCACTAACCATAACGATAATTCATTATACATGTTCATAATCCAAAATTCATGAATTAGATAGCATCATAGTCTCATATGCATGATAGTAACCTCTTATTCTTAAAAGTCAAACGAAACATTCAAACATGTAATTTATTGTAAAAGTTCTTCTTCACGCTTACAATCAAAAATTCATGAATTAGATGACAACATACTCTCATATGCATAATAGTCAACTCTTATTCTTAAAAGTCAAACGAAACATTCAAACACGTAATTCATTGTAAAAATTCTTCTACATGCTTATAATAAAAAATTCATCAATTAGATGGCAACATACTCTCATATACATAATAGTCAACTCTTATTCTTAAAAGTCAAACGAAACATTCAAACATGTAATTCATTGTAAAAATTCTTCTTCATGCTTATAATCAAAAATTCATCAATTAGATGGCAATATACTCTTATGTACATGAAGGTCAACTTTACTCTCAAAAGTCAAACGAAGCATTCCAACATGTAACCCATTGTAAAAGTTCATCCTTCATGCTTACAATCAAAAATAGAGATTCAACAAGTATACTTCCAAACTCCCAAACATATATCCATTTATAATTCTAACAATTCACAGTATCCAATAAACTCCAAAAATCATGTACATCATCAATAACCCATTTACTTCATCAACTTTTAATCAAACCCTAGGTTTAGGAATCATATACTCATCATATCAAAGTCCAAGCTTACACAATGAACCTTCCTATCATACATCACAAATCATAGAAATCAACCTACACATGTTTCTTAGCAAGTTCACTCTTACTCAAAGTAAAATCGCACAAAGGATGCATGTGTACTCATTGACCTCAAATAGCACCCTTGTTTTCCTTAGGGTCAATGAGTACCATAAATCATATAAGAAGAGTATAGTAGCTTACCTACAATCACCACTACAAGTAAACAAATCGAACATGCAAGGGGTGGAATGAGTTCTCCTCATCTTCCTCTTCACTTCTATGGCTTGGATTTGTAAATGGACTCCTCAAGCTTTGGCCACCATTGATGAACACTCAAGAACCTCTCAATAACTCTCTCAAACCTTCAAGGAATTTTCAGCCACGTTTTTGGAGAGAGATGACAAAAAATGGAAGGCTTAGTGGGTGTATTGGCTTCTCCAAGGCTTGAAAATGTGAGTGGGAAGAGTGGCCAATGCATGTAGGGGTTCTCCCTTGCCAAGTGGCTTTCAATCCACTCAAAACTCTCTCAAACCTTCAAGGAGTATTCAGCCACGTTTTTGGAGAGAGAGGCTGAAGAAAATGGCTTTGGTGAATGTATTTGGTCACCTTATGGCTTAATAGTGTGGTGGGAGGAAGTGACCAATGCATGTTGATGTCTCTCCTTGCCAAGTGTCTATTAATCCTTTCAAAACTCCCAAAACTTGTTTAGTACTCATAGGTTGATAGTTAGGATGGTTTAGGAACTGAATATGGGGAGTTTATCATTAAGGGTAGGTGTGTAATTGGCCAAAAATAAAGTCTAACACACAATGAGTGGTCAACTATAGTAGACCAGAATTTGGATCATTTTACAAAATGTTCCTGTACTGAAATACACGTCTTAAAATTACACAAAAGGTATGGTTAGAAAGCTCTATGAGTCTAGTTTCTAAAGCATCAAACGGATCCGGATTTCGAGTTTCGTACACAAAGTTATGGCCAAAAAAAAAATATATATATATATATATATTTTTATTTTATTTTATTTTATTTTATTTTATTTTAATTTATTTTATTTTATTTTATTTTTTGACAGGGGCTGATTCACGATCAGAGATGCGAAAACCCGTCGGTCTGTGAAGTGTCCTGAGAAACTATATGCATTCTAGCGTTGGTTTATGCAGGGGATAGGCTGGCCATGGTGTAGGGTAACAGTTCAGAATATATCTATATGAGTGCACGTCTGTGTGGTATCTAGAAAGCAGTAAAGTCTTTATTTTATTTACAGATATATGAACAAAAAATTAAAACAAATATGGCATGTCTTGCTGTTATGTGTGGATTTTCTCTACTTTTTAGATTTGAACGCAAGCAAGCAAGCACACCATATTAAGAAATAGAAAGACAAAATGGGGAAACTATCTATCCCTATTACTTACAAATTTTGGTCCTATGTCCCCAAAATAAAATAACAAAATGAATGCAGATATGTATAAATGTACAGAAAAGAAAAAGGAAAATGAACAGAAAGAAATAATAATATAGAGCCGGAAATAGAATAAAGCCCCGGCTCTCTTATTATGCTGCCCGAAATTTATTTGTAACATATATATAATATATCTTTCTTTTTTTTATTTTTTCGAATTTTTTTTTCATTTTTTTTATATTCTTAAACACACCTGTAATAGTTATCGGAACGAAACTGCGGCAAGATGGAGGATCATATTCACAAATATAGACACGGATGTATAGGAACACTATATTCAAATGCGTAAATTAATATAACAAGCATACTGCGACCCAGCAGAGTCGCCACTGTGAGGTTCCCAGGGTGCGACCCGCGCCCCACGCGCCCTTGGATAGGGGTGTGCGTACGTGCGGATGCGGGACATCCACTGCTCTCGTTCCACCTTCCCTTGTTTAGGGGAAGACGAAATCAAAAGTGCGAGAGGAGTGCTGTCTATGTTAGCGCGTTTGAATGCGTCTCGGTTGCCTTTACTGGATTTTGTATCCAATATGGGAACTTATGGTTTCCCGCATCAAGTTATCCCTTTTTTAGGGGATACCAGGATATGTGAATGCATTACCCTTTCATTCCCATTTTCCCTTTTTTAGGGGAAAACGGAAAAGTGCAAAAAAGGATATTGCGACGCCCCCACTTATGGATTTTATTAAAAATAGCCCTATGGCCCATTTTAGATCTCTATGGGAGCTTTGGGTTTCCCGCATCAAGTTATCCCTTTTTTAGGGGATACCAGGATATGGGAATACATCACCCTTCCATTCCCATTCTCCCTTTTTTAGGGGAGAGCGGAAAAGTGGAAAGAAGGAGTGTTGCGAGGCCCCACTGGATCCAAAAAGTTTAAAGTCGCCATCTTTATTTTAAGGCAAAATAAAGCAAAACCAAAGAAAAGAAAAATAAACCAGAGAAAAAGAAACATGTTCGGAGGCTAAGTTACGAGTTGGGAAGGTGCTAGGCACCCAACTCACCCTTTCGGTCTCAAAAGTTGTTTTTGGCTGAAGTATGCTTATTGGTAAATTTATTTAGCAGAATAAATAAAGTATGAAAAGACAGGAAATTAAAACAGATACATCCGCGGCTACATTATTTGCAGACTTGCAGCCATTTCCTTACAATAGTTACAAATGTATTTAAGAATATTTAGCCATTATAACGGTTCTTTTACATAATATTTCCTATTCTAATCCGGGCAGCACAACGGCTTATATTGACTACATTGTGCCGGTTTTAAATAACAACTTTAAAATAATAAATAGACAGAAAAGTAAACAAATAAATAAAATAACACCCTTAAAGGCTTTACCTTTTAGAGCGGTAGTGTGCTCGCTCTGTCCTTCAGGGAGAGGGAGTCTTTTTTTGTTGTTTGTTGTGTGGTTGTTGTTTTGATTTGGGCAGAGTAACTGCTTATTTCAGTGACTTTTGGCTTGTCTACTCGGGCAGAGTGATAACTTTATTTTGGTAGGTTTCGGCCTTTTTGGTTGGGCGGAATAACGACTTAGTTTTTTTGGTTTTTCAGCTCATTACTTGGGTAGAGTAACGTCTTACTTTGGGATTTTTGGGCCGGGGAATTGAGGTGGATACCTAACAACTAGGCTAAGGATCACTTATAACCGGTGGATATTTATTTTGGCGGAGTTTGGACGGGGTTTGGAGACTTTAGTGGCTTCCACTCACCTATCTCACACCTCTCGTACTAAGGCTTCGGCGAAAGAGCAACAGAGCTTCGTTGCGATTTTTTTTCGCGCTCCTGAACAACTGAAATGAGGAGTCGGGGCCTCTTATTTATAGCTGGAGAGTGAGGATTCATCCGGGATTTCTCGATTTCCTTCAACCGCATCAAACGATTGTACACTGAGCTTGTTGACTTGTGCTTTGCGTTAACTGAAGAGAGCTACAGTGGAAGTCTTGGTGCGGCCATAAGGCCCTCTTGGCGCGGCACCGGCAGCAGCTTCAGGCGCGCCCAGGTCACTATTCAACTTTGTTTTTGACACTTTCACCCCTCGCAATTTACTGTTGTGTGCATCCTGCTTTGCCTTTCGCATTTTTAACTCCTGTAACTTGGCATTTGTTAGATTTTAAAAGTTCTTGATATCCCATGTCAGAGTCACATACCAGGGGTACGAAATTGGGTGTCTACAGCGGAACCCACAGCCTCTTTAGGCCGCGCCAAGTCCACTATTCAAGTTTGATTTTGACACTTTCACCCCTCGCAATTTACTGTTTTGTGCATCCTGCTTTGTCTTTCGCATTTTTAACTCCTGCAACTTGACATTTGTTAAGTTTGAACAGTTCTTGATATCATATGTCAGAGTCACATACCAGGGGTACGAAATTGGGGTGTCTACAGAGCCCATCAACGATGGAGTCTACGGGTAACCCAAAGCTTACTGAGTAGACGAACATCGTTGATAAACAATAGACTCTCCAATTTCGTTCATTTTAAAACCTGAGCGAAATGCAATTGGTAGCAGTTATAATGCACAGTTTATCATGCTATCCAAACTCCATAACCTAGACATTTTTAGTCAGTTATAAAAGGTTATCGTAGTTTTTAAGCAGATATGAATTTAAAGTGCTCTGATGGTCGGACCTACTAGTGTAGGCTGCCTACGTATTCCTTATTAAAGGAAATCAGACCAAACGTAGTTCAGGCCAAAAACATAAACTACAACCAAATGAGGATGTCATGTTCTTCGGGTCAAGACCCGATCAAGAACACAACAGGAAAAAGATTTTTGTGTTTTTCGAAAAAGTCGTATTCAATAGTCGAGAACGACCGTCAAATACGGTATGAGATTTGAATGTTTTTCGGGAACCATATTTCAACCGGTCAATACCTTGTCATTGAAACATGTTAAGAAGAATTTTCAAAATCGTGTCTGGCTAGTCAATACCTTGTTTCCAAACATAACTAGAAAACTTTCAAATTTCCAGAAAACTGCACTCGACCGATAAAAATCCGTCGTCGAGCACGACAAAGAAAACTTTCTTCAAGTATTTTTGAAAATTGGTAAAGAAAACATTCTTTTTCCTTTCCTTTTTTTCTCACTCTCTCAGTTTTTTTTTTCAAATATTCCTCTTTTTTTGTTTTTTTGAAATATTCATATTTTTTTGTGTTTTTTGAAATATTCCTCTTTTTTTGTGTTTTTTGAAATATTCATCTTTTTTTTGTATATATATATATATATATATATATATATATATATATATATATATATATATATTGGAATCAAAACTCATTTTGAAATAGAGTTTTTCTTTTATTTGAAAAACAAATAAAAATTTTCTTTAAAAAAAACTTTCCTTAAAAGGAAATTATTCTGAGGTTAGGGTAAGAATACTGTACCTGACTTACCTTTTTGCGCCCGGGTGGCTGCCGCGGATTCAGCTAATCTTAGCATTTCTGCCATTCTTGCCTTTTCAGGCCGGGGACTTTATTATCATATTTTTTTTCTTTTCTCTTTTTTTGTCTTTTTCTTTTCTTTTTGCCACTAAAATTTTTTTATGTCGATTTTGTGGCTGACTTGCTGGGGATATTATTTTTCTTTGTCCTCTGATGGATGGCCATTAAGTTTTGGTTAACAAGATTAATTCCGTTAACTCTTCGTTAAGCTCAGGGACCATTTTGGAAACTTTGAGATTTGAGGACTAAAGTGTCGCAGCTTCAAACTTTGGAGGGGGGAAAAGGAAAAATTCTCTTTTCCACCCTTTATCATGGACGGGAGAGAGGGAGAGGAGCTTACTGCTTCTTCCTTCAGCGACGCCATTGTTGCTACCTTCCGTTTTCTTTTCTTATTTTTTTCGATTTCGCTCCTTTTCTCAGTTTTCTTTTGCCAATTTCAGTGTTTTGCTTAGCAAATGGCATCTTCTTCTCGATCCAGGAAGGGGAAGGCTCCCATGCACCCAGAATCTAACGAGAGGAGAAGAGAGCCTCCTCGCGTGGTCCGGAATAAGCTCAACTACAGGTATTCTGACAATGATTGGGGCAATATCTTGCGAGATCGGGACACTCACGTGTCCAATCTTCCTCCCTCCACTGTAAGTTTCTTTCTTTTTCGAGATTTTCCTGGCTATATTTCAGATCTGCTAAATTTCTGCACTGTTTGGAACTTTTGGAGCACTCCTGACTTTGTTAGTAATGCATATGCATGTCCTATTTATGCCTAAATGATGTAATTAAGTAGTGATGCATGAAATTTATGTGATTTATTTTTGCGATGCATGATTGAACTAGTGGTCACTATTTGACCCTACTATGCATGATTTATGTTCTAAATGCAAATGAGGCTATATGATGCATGTTTTACACTAAAACATATTTTTGCATGCAATAGAATCACGAGACGGACTTTTCGGAATACAATTTAAATTTTTCCGAAACGCATTTTCGGGCATTTTTTTGGATAAAGATGGGACAAAATAGATATATTTCATACCCTTAGATTCATTTTTCATGCACGCGAATGCTGCAGGGACATAGTAAATGCCATAAAAATATTTATTTTGATGATTGGTGACACTTTATCTTCTTTTTAGCGTACCCATATGGCAGCTTATTGGACAATGAAATGCATGTGATGGATGCATGAACTACTCTATTTGATGCAGATGTAATGCAGAACAACTATAAGCTGATGCATGAATATTTTCATACCTTATTATGCACATGGTAAATCCAGTCTAACATGCACCTTTATGATGTTCAAGATGTAAAAATGACTATTTAAATGCAAAACAGATTACATAAAATTTTTTGCTTGTTTTATTATTTCTCTTTTTTTTTAATATATTTTCTTTTCTTATAAATATTTGTTGTAAGAATGTAAAAGAATACAGTATGTATGTACAACAAATAGACTATTTTTTTTTTATATTTCGCGTAAAAAAATGACATTTAACGAAATTAAATGTTTATTTACATGTGAATATATGTACATGTATGAAAATGGTATGTGTTTACTTACATTAAAAATTATTATTATTATTATTATTATTATTATTATTTTACATGAACAAAGTGTTTTGTCTTTTTTTTTAGCATGCTACAATTTTAAAACTTATGAAATACAATGCATGCAACATGTTCATTATTTATTTATACTTATTTATTAAAAGACTGTACAAAGAAGAAAATAAGGATAGGGGACTTACCTTTTCTCGTCTTCCTCTTTTTTTTTTTTAGATTCGCAAGCAATTCACAAGGGTGCGGGCAACATGCGCCAACGTAGCTGAGATTTACGCTATGTTGCCCGAGGCGGCACAGTTATTGGTGGAGGGGTCGGGCTTCAGTGTCTTTATCCATTCTGTCACCCACTTCACCAGCTACTTGCCCATCTTCGATGTGCTCAGGGACTTCTGGTGGGACACCACCCATACCTTTCACTTCAGCTGGGGAGAGACGACCATGACCCCGTACGATTTTGTCGCGATCACGGGCCCTACCAGCATAGGGGAGACCCTGGCTCCGGATTTCACTCTCCGTCAAGGTAGGGAGGAGGTAGTGGACCTCTTGGGTTTTGAGTCGGAATTTAAATCGACGGTTGAGATTCTTATCGGCAGCGTTCAGAATTGGCTTCTCAGCAATGCCGGGCGGGTGCCGACTGATGATGTTGCTGCCGTGACTTGAGTGGCAAGAGTGTTTCTATTTTTCTTTCTTGGCACATCTCTCTTTGCCAACTCCTCTATCTCCCTGAGAGTTTCCGTCCTGGCTTGTCTGGTAGATTTTGATCGGATCCCTTTATATGACTGGGGACAGGCAGGCTTGGATGAGTTATATGCTTCCATGGATAGAGCCTGCCGGAATGACTCGCCGACTCTGAATGGGTTGCCCCGGCGTGGGAGGTACATGCCTTTTCCTGCTTTTCTCTCTCTTTTTTTTTTGTAAACCCTTTTTAAAAATATTTTATGTATTATTTTTTTTTCAGCACATATATTTTTTTATTTGTTCTCTTTTCTCTTTTTTTTATTGATAACATGTATATATATACATATATATATTTATTTATTTTTTTTTTAATTTTTTTTAATTTTTTTAATTTTTATTTTTTGCAGGTCTGGGGCTTCTCATTTTTCACATTTTCGCCGGGTCCCCTCATTCGGCGAGTTTATCAGCCTCCATACTTGTCCCAATATGTTAATAATAACAGGGTTGATCCGATTGAGGACGGTGGCTGCAAAGATAGGGAAAGAGTGTGGAGCGGATTATTAGCTCGAGTCCTGGTACAGTGCACTTCCTTTCTTGGGAGGGTCTGGAGGGTCATTATGCTGTTACTTTGATGCTCAGCCGCTACCGGATACTGATGGTTTCCATCATGGTGGACTCTTTATATATGGGCGAGCGGGTGAACCGTCAGCATCAGTCTGTTCTAGTAGCTTCAGTGGCGCCTCCTCGGCCTCCTTTCTAGGTGATAGAGCCCGATCGACTGCCCAACATGTATCAGTACTTGGCGAAATACCTCATGCCAGCGACAGATTATCCAGTGATGACGTATGAGGATTTCCTGAGATTAGTGTTGCATCCCCCTCTTCCTGCTCCTGTCGCGCCCAGCAGCATTCTGATGCTTCTGCAAGGCTAGGGCCGTCTACTTCATCTCTTGACAAGAGCCTGATGTTTACAGAGCCCGATGATATTTTCTCTACTTTCCAGTTTGAGTGGGGTGGTGGCTTGGTAGAGCAGGTTCTTCCTGATGTCGAGATTCCAGAGGAGCGTCGTGTCCCGGAGCAGGCTCGTTCGGTAGACACATCCACCTTTATTGTCTCTCTTCTATATTATATTTTTTTTCATTTTTAAACATTTTTTATACATGTTGTAAGACCCCGAACCTTCGTGTAATTGACCTTATTGCCTTGCGTGTCGTTCAACCGTAACCTCGCTTACTCGACTTGAGGTAAGAACCTTGATTAATACAGGGAGGCTGTATAGGAGCCAATATATTAGTTCCATATGTTCCATAGACCTTAACTAGTTAAAGTCACAAGTCGTGACTCGGCGATAGTCGAATGCGGCGATTGAGGGTTTACTGCCGTTTTGTGCTCGTGACCTCGGTTTGAGTCCTAGACCTCTTTAAGATGGTTTGTTAACATGTTTAGATGAGCTAGACTCCAAGTTGGAGGTGTTCCTTAAGTCTATCGATGATTTTGGAAGCTTTGGAGATAGCGTTCGTCTCTATCGCGTAGTTCGGGAATCGAGTCGCGTAATCGCCTCTCCTTTGGGATTCTTATTTCCCTAGTTGTTATCTAACTTCCTACAAGTATTTAAGCTTCTTCACTAACCCTTAGACTTGCCTTAAAAGTCTCCTTTTATTGCTCGTTTGATTTCGAGTTCGTTCGTCGTCCCGGTTGCACGTTGTTGCACCCCTTCCCGGTTTCGCTCCGAGTTGTTTCGGGAGTTGTTCGGGTGTGTTTTAGACTTGTTTTGAGTTGGGTTAGACCTTAGGATGGTTGCCCATAAGTTTGGGATCATTTAGATCAAGTTTAGACCAAGTTTTGGAGGTTCAGGAGCCGAGGCGGCCGCATGGGATGGAGTGAGGCGCCCGCCTCAGATACTGAGAGCAACCTTGTGCAGGGAAGGAGTGAGGCGGCCGCATGGAGAAGGTTGAGGCGCCCGCCTCAACCCCAGAAGCTGTTACGGGAATTCTTTCCCCTGTTTTGATTTTAGGTGTGAAATACCTATTCTACCCCCATTTTAAACCCTCCCCTTTGCCTTGTCCACAACTAGGAAGGGTAGAATCGTCTTTCCTAACCCTTTATAATCAAATTTCCTCCTCCTCCTCCCTCATTTTTCTTCACAAACCGTGAGTTTTAGAGAGAGAGGGAGAAGGAGCTTCCATGGGAGATTCGTCGATTCCCGGAGTTCCGGCCATCGGATGATCGAGCCGTGACCGCCATCGCGAAGCCCTCGCCGAGTAGAGTCTTTCCCCTCGGTTTGTCTTCCACATCCTAGAAGTTTGTGGCTTGATTGAGGTACGTTACCTAAGCCCTAGTTTCTCTCTCTACAAGTACCTTGATGATAGATTGATAGAAACTTGTTTCTTGTGATTTATTGTTGTTATACATGTCAAATTGATATGTTTCCATGAATATTGATAGATTTTGGTTAGGATTGAAACCAAATGGGTTTATTGAGTATATTGGAATTATCATGATTTAAGATTGATTGTTGTCGGGTTAGAGACCCGGATACATTGTGAATCCCGAAATTATGCCTCGAACTAGAAAATGGGGACTTTGTAGTAATTCAAACGAAGTCAATTAATGATAAAAATTGTTAATTGAACCTTAGGATAAATTCCTATATTTTCTTGTATTCATTGAATATCAATTTCGAAACTTTGAGAATCGCCCGGGTGAGACCAAATTGGTAATAAGATTGATTCTTGGCTTAGGACTCTAATTGAGTCTCTTGAATGATGATTGGGTGCAAGACTATCGCTAATCCTTGGGCGGTTTATGGGTGAGTCGAGAATGCGTAACTCGAATGACAGACGTGTTGAAAGGGGTTCAATTATGAACTAGAACTAGTAATACTATTGGACTTTTAATGAAGTCCCAAGATTGGTAGGAATGTAATATATGACTTTACTTGGGAACCTTGTTATCATCCTTGGAAAATCCGGGATTTCTTCGTGACCATTCATCCTCAGGAGGGATATTCGAACCGTGTATGCCTTAGTAACCTCTAGGATGAGCTTCTTGAGTTGTCGTAAAGATGACTGAATAGTCATCTGTGTGTATTAATGGACCTATGAAATGCCATAACATGGTTAATTGATGAACCTTGAGTGATCTTCAGTCTCCTGTACTCCCAGAAGTGCATACTTGATCTTTAGTTCTTAAAGGGAACCTCGAGAGGATTTTATAATGTTATATATCCTATGATTCTATGTCTACTTGAGATTTTTGACCTCTAAGCATAGTGTGTGTCTTATCCCCATAATTATCTTCCTAGTGAGTATCAACGTGCTTTGATTGATGATTCTATCGACGAATGGAATTTCGAACTTGAAATTGAACTAAGCTTGGTTTGACGATAATCAACTTAGGTTTCCGCCTTTTATACTTGACTTAGTAAATTTGAGCTAAGGTTCCTAAATGGAACGAAAACTTAACCCTGCCGTAAACAAGAACCTGGAAAGGAGTCTTGGAACACATGTAGTGTTCAAACTCTCTTTGACTGGAATTATAGAAATGACTCGACGGAGTCGATACTAGTGAGTCATCCAACAATACCGACTCCACGATAACCCCTGCAATGCTTGAAATCCGTTTAACTAGAATACTAGTTTCGAGATTCTTAATTTAATTCATGCTCATGCTTGATTACTAGCTGTAAAAGAATAACATGCCCACCTGACTTGAATGAGACCGCTATTACTGTGCTCGTCCTTGCTTGATTTCTTAAATAAGTAAACATTACTTGTTTTCCCCGATAAGTCCAGCTGTCTTGCCTGTCTTGTCTTGCCTGTCTTACCTGCTTGTCTTGCCTGTCTTACCTGCTTGTCTTGCCTGTCTTACCTGCTTGTCTTGCCTGTCTTACCTGTCTTGTCTTGTCTTGGCTTACACACTGTCTTACCTGCTTGTCTTGCCTGTCTTACCTGTCTTGTCTTGCCTGTCTTGCCTGGCATACCTGTCTTGCCTTGCCTGTCTTGCCTGCCTTGCCTTGCCTGTCTTGCCTGTCTTGCCTTGCCTTCCCTGGTTGACAATTCGTCTACCGTTACGAATCATGAGATTCGTGATAGAGATGGGTTGCCGAACCAGAAACGTGCAAACCCTCCATTCTTGATCACTTTGGAGAAGAGTACCTTGTGTAACCATTAGGGCGCTTGGACTAATACTATCCTGGGTCGATGTACCATCTCGTACATACGACGCACGTTCCTGTTAACAGTTTATCTTGCAGGAGCTACCTGGCAGCACCAGATTTATATCCTATCCTCTTACATGTGGATTTCTTCTAGCATTTGTGAAAACAAAGTGCTATCATGAATATGTAAACTAAATGCCTGTATATACTTGTTCTTAATCGCCTGACCTTCATAATAGGCCTGTGAATTGTATAATACGTATATACGTAGATATACATACTTCTACTTGATTTCCTCCTGATTTCATGCAATTGTATATAATGGTAGATATGCATATCCTTACATGATAAACTCCCATGAATGAGTTGCTTGGTACATAAATGAATTTACATACCACACTTGATAATCCTATGAGGGACTTGGTATATGTATGTTTATAAATATGCATACTTCTATTTAATTATTCTATGAGAGCCTTGGGATGTCCGACGAACAGATATACATCCATAATCATGATTATTCTTGTGCCTTGCTTCCTGACTTGTTTGACTCTTTGTGAACAGGGAATTCACCCTGATTCACCTTGGTAGTCTGGTAAAGGACCGGTTTCCATTCAGTACAACCCGACTTACTGGGTCTTCGTCGTAAAACGATATCATTTCCTTCTATAGCAATATTTAATTTATGTCTTATTGTTTAGTAGTAACGTACTGGGTCATTATGACTCATCCCGTACTTTGTTTCTAGCTGCAGTTCAGGAGTCGTTTTGAGGACGTATAGTGCGTGGTATGCTTGAGACCCGATTGATCGATGGCTCGAGCTTAGTACGCGTGTCCGTGATTGTAACAGCCTGTTTCCGAGTAATAGCTTGAGGACTCCTATTTCTCTAGCATCCTTAACTTGTATATCATAACTTTATTCTTGTGAGCTCGTTGTTTTGTAAGGTTATTTAGACTTTACAGTCGGGTAGAATATTTGGGTTTTGATTTGGTTCTCCTTTGGGCCGACGTGTTGTGTCGTTGCTCATAGCCTTGGTTTTTATATTCTGTTGTATCCCAGGCACGCAGTAGCTTTGGGCTTTTCTCTATCCTAGTTGTTATTATTATTGTTGGTTAACCCCGGTATGCTTTAGCCGTGGGTAAGTGTTTTATCAGGTTGGTTCCTTGTTGAAACGCCGGCCTGGAGTGCCGATGGTTTGTCCAGCGTCTGCAATGTTGCGGCACGCGAGTTTCTTTTTCTTTCCTTCGTGAAATTTATGTCTCTCTTGGTACCTTTGGCCTTGGTTTCGAGCTTCATAGCTCGGGACTACTTTTCCTTGTCGTTTCCGCTTACTGAATTTTGTAAACCCGTATTTTTAGTACGGCTTCTTGTTCTTGTCTAGAGCTTGATAGCTCGACTGTCCGACTCGCACTATTAATTTCTAAGTGCTTGCACTCTTCTTGACTTGTCCTAGCGACGTGACGTTGGGATTCCGTTCCGGAATCCGGGTTGGGTCGCCACAGTTGGTATCAGAGCTTTTGTTAGCTATAAGCCAGGATAGGATCCATGGCCTAGATTGGGTTTGGTGTGTCGTCGAGTATTTTCCGATGAGCGTTCTGATTTGTGCCTTATCGGCATGTTCTCTTGTACAATTATAGGACTTGGATTACTAAGTTCTGTCGGTCTAGATTGCCGTAAATGCAAGTTTGTGTTTATGAGCCTCATATTTTTCCTGTATTGCCTTTAAGTTGCAGTCATACCACTAGTATGATGTTACCTTGTGGAACTATCATTTCTTGTCCGTATGGGTTATCCGATAAACTCAAGTAGTCGATTCCAAGAGTGATCGCCGCAGTTCCTAATGTCTTTGATCGTTGTTATACGTTTCTTGAACGAAGTGGATAAGCCTCCCGTAATGCGTGTTATCGCCATATAAGTATATATAGATATGACGGTACCTGACCACGAGTCCCTGCATTGTTTAGTATTACAGAATTGAATATTCTTTCCCGATAACTACATTTCCTGGTATAGAGAGGACTGCTCCGATAGAGAGAATATTGTCCTGACTCCATAATGAGACTTGATGAGTAACCGGCAGGAGACCCCGCGATTTCTAATTTGAATTAGTTGTCAACCAGTACACTGCTTGACCCATAGTGGTTGAAGTCTTCTAGTTAGTAACCAATTGCTACCTAGGGATGCATAGTTATTGTGTCTACTTGTTGCTAAGTCTAATACGTTAATGAGAGTATTAACGTGGTGTAACATGTTTTATCTATCGTAAATAGATTGTTAAGTGTATGAATATTCCATACTTGGTATACCTGCATAATAGATTAATATGCTATGTACATGATATTGATTGCCATGCATGTATGTGATTATATTATATGTGCATGAGACCTTGATGAAGGATGCTATGATGTGATTTGCAACCCCCTCGCATCCTAAACGAAAGCTTTTGAAGTCACTTGAGAGGGCCCACGACTTGATTATCAAGAGGTCTTCGTCGGAGAACTAGAATGGTATTATATGATATAGGAATTGACCGAACCCGTTACCAAAAGAAATAAATTGAAAGTGGTGTCTTGTTTTGCTTGTGCAAATATGTGCAACATGTATATTGAAATCATGCCATGAATGAAATGAACTTGTGACTTGATCAAATGAGTTACTGTTCTACTTGATTTTAGTGTAAGGGCGTTAGACCCTAGAAATTCGTGTCGTGACCGGGATAATTTTATTAGCCCGGAAAACTCTTTGTTGGGATGTTTGTTAATTCGGTGCAACTATTGCACATGCTTAAGAATTACTTGATTAGTTGATAAAGAGGAATTTTCACCTCAATGTCCACGTTTGTTGGAACTCCGTAAGCCTTGATAATGTTCTTGAACCCCGTCAAGAGTCAAAATGACTCGACTTTGGAATTGATTGGGGAGAATATTTAAGTAATTCTTTCCCTCGTGTCTTGAGGCACACTAAGGTGGTCGTAGGATTGTGAATTCGTGGACGAATTCTTTTAAGGAGGTGAGGATGTAAGACCCCGAACCTTCGTGTAATTGACCTTATTGCCTTGCGTGTCGTTCAACCGTAACCTCGCTTACTCGACTTGAGGTAAGAACCTTGATTAATACAGGGAGGCTGTATAGGAGCCAATATATTAGTTCCATATGTTCCATAGACCTTAACTAGTTAAAGTCACAAGTCGTGACTCGGCGATAGTCGGAATGCGGCGATTGAGGGTTCTTGCCGTTTTGTGTTCGTGACCTCGGTTTGAGTCCTAGACCTCTTTAAGATGGTTTGTTAACATGTTTAGATGAGCTAGACTCCAAGTTGGAGGTGTTCCTTAAGTCTATCGATGATTTCGGAAGCTTTGGAGATAGCGTTCGTCTCTATCGCGTAGTTCGGGAATCGAGTCGCGTAATCGCCTCTCCTTTGGGATTCTTATTTCCCTAGTTGTTATCTAACTTCCTACAAGTATTTAAGCTTCTTCACTAACCCTTAGACTTGCCTTAAAAGTCTCCTTTCATTGCTCGTTTGATTTCGAGTTCGTTCGTCGTCCCGGTTGCACGTTGTTGCACCCCTTCCCGGTTTCGCTCCGAGTTGTTTCGGGAGTTGTTCGGGTGTGTTTTAGACTTGTTTTGAGTTGGGTTAGACCTTAGGATGGTTGCCCATAAGTTTGGGATCATTTAGATCAAGTTTAGACCAAGTTTTGGAGGTTGAGGCGGCCGCATGGGATGGAGTGAGGCGCCGCCTCGGAATCTTGAGAGCAACCTTGTGCGGGGAAGGAGTGAGGCGGCCGCATGGAGAAGGTTGAGGCGCCCGCCTCACCCCGAAGCTGATACGGAATTCTTTCCCTGTTTTGATTTTGGTGTGAAATACCTATTCTACCCCTATTTTAAACCCTCCCCTTTGCCTTGTCCACAACTAGGAAGGGTAGAATCGTCTTTCCTAACCCTTTATAATCAAATTTCCTCCTCCTCCTCCCTCATTTTTCTTCACAAACCGTGAGTTTTAGAGAGAGAGGGAGAAGGAGCTTCCATGGGAGATTCGTCGATTCAGGAGTTCGGCCATCGGATGATCGGCCGTGACCGCCATCGCGAAGCCCTCGCCGAGTAGAGTCTTTCCCTCGGTTTGTCTTCCACATCCTAGAAGTTTGTGGCTTGATTGAGGTACGTTACCTAAGCCCTAGTTTCTCTCTCTACAAGTACCTTGATGATAGATTGATAGAAACTTGTTTCTTGTGATTTATTGTTGTTATACATGTCAAATTGATATGTTTCCATGAATATTGATAGATTTTGGTTAGGATTGAAACCAAATGGGTTTATTGAGTATATTGGAATTATCATGATTTAAGATTGATTGTTGTCGGGTTAGAAACCCGGATAAATTGTGAATCCCGAAATTATGCCTCGAACTAGAAAATGGGGACTTTGTAGTAATCCAAACGAAGTCAATTAATGATAAAAATTGTTATTTGAACCTTAGGATAAATTCCTATATTTTCTTGTATTCATTGAATATCAATTTCGAAACTTTGAGAATCGCCCGGGTGAGACCAAATTGGTAATAAGATTGATTCTTGGCTTAGGACTCTAATTGAGTCTCTTGAATGATGATTGGGTGCAAGACTATCGCTAATCCTTGGGCGGTTTATGGGTGAGTCGAGAATGCGTAACTCGAATGACAGACGTGTTGAAAGGGGTTCAATTATGAACTAGAACTAGTAATACTATTGGACTTTTAATGAAGTCCCAAGATTGGTAGGAATGTAATATATGACTTTACTTGGGAACCTTGTTATCATCCTTGGAAAATCCGGGATTTCTTCGTGACCATTCATCCTCAGGAGGGATATTCGAACCGTGTATGCCTTAGTAACCTCTAGGATGAGCTTCTTGAGTTGTCGTAAAGATGACTGAATAGTCATCTGTGTGTATTAATGGACCTATGAAATGCCATAACATGGTTAATTGATGAACCTTGAGTGATCTTCAGTCTCCTGTACTCCCAGAAGTGCATACTTGATCTTTAGTTCTTAAAGGGAACCTCGAGAGGATTTTATAATGTTATATATCCTATGATTCTATGTCTACTTGAGATTTTTGACCTCTAAGCATAGTGTGTGTCTTATCCCCATAATTATCTTCCTAGTGAGTATCAACGTGCTTTGATTGATGATTCTATCGACGAATGGAATTTCGAACTTGAAATTGAACTAAGCTTGGTTTGACGATAATCAACTTAGGTTTCCGCCTTTTATACTTGACTTAGTAAATTTGAGCTAAGGTTCCTAAATGGAGCGAAACTTAACCTACTTAGTAAACAAGAACCTGGAAAGGAGTCTTGGAACACATGTAGTGTTCAAACTCTCTTTGACTGGAATTATAGAAATGACTCGACGGAGTCGATACTAGTGAGTCATCCAACAATACCGACTCCACGATAACCCCTGCAATGCTTGAAATCCGTTTAACTAGAATACTAGTTTCGAGATTCTTAATTTAATTCATGCTCATGCTTGATTACTAGCTGTAAAAGAATAACATGCCCACCTGACTTGAATGAGACCGCTATTCGTGCTCGTCCTTGCTTGATTTCTTAAATAAGTAAACATTACTTGTTTTCCCGATAAGTCAATTTGTCTTGTCTTGTCTTACTCTTGTCTTGCCTGTCTTACCGCTTGTCTTACTGCTTTGTCTTGTCTTACATCTCGGCATACCCGCCTGTCTTACTCCGCTTGTCTTGCTCTTACTGTCTTGTCTTGCTGTCTTGCTGGCATACTGTACACCTTTGTCTTGCCCCACTCTGCCTTGCACTTTGTCTTTTGCTGTCTTGCCTTGCCTTCCCTGGTTGACAATTCGTCTACCGTTACGAATCATGAGATTCGTGATAGAGATGGGTTGCCGAACCAGAAACGTGCAAACCCCTCCATTCTTGATCACTTTGGAGAAGAGTACCTTGTGTAACCATTAGGGCGCTTGGACTAATACTATCCTGGGTCGATGTACCATCTCGTACATACGGCCTGCCGCGTTGTTAACGAGTTTATCTTGCGGGAGCTACTGGCGGCACAGATTTATATCCTATCCTCTTACATGTGGATTTCTTCTAGCATTTGTGAAAACAAAGGTGCATCATGAATATGTAAACTAAATGCTGTATATACTTGTTCTTAATCGCTTTGACCTTCATAATAGGCACATTAATTTGTATATACGTATATACTGAATATACACATACTTCACACTTGATTTCCTCTGATTTCATGCAATTGTATATAATGGTAGATATGCATATCCTTACATGATAAACTCCCATGAATGAGTTGCTTGGTACATAAATGAATTTACATACCACACTTGATAATCCTATGAGGGACTTGGTATGTTGTTTATATATGCATACTTCTATTTAATTATTCTATGAGAGCCTTGGGATGTCGACGAATAGATATACATCCATAATCATGATTATTCTTGTGCCTTGCTTCTCGACTTGTTTGACTCTTTGTGAGCAGGAATTCACCCTGATTCACCTTGGTAGT
>JABEVN020000711.1:0-28743 GCA_013146195.2 Codonopsis lanceolata | reverse complement strand
AAATCATCTAAGCATGATTAGAACAACATTAATAAAGGGGGGCATGTCATAATATTTGACATGAATTTTCAGGAATCTCAAGCGTACCTTAAGCCTATGAATAGTTGTTAGAAGAAGAATAAACCAAGGTTTGTTGAAGAGGAGGGCAAGGCCGATTCGGCTGTCTCGGATCGCATCGGGTCACGGAACTCCGGCAAATGGTCACCAAGTTGGGCTTCTTCCCATGGACGAGAATGAGGTTATGTTCGAGCCAACAATGGAGCTTGAGTCAACAATGGCTGAACAAAAAGCTTTTATCTCAAACTAAACCACAATCCAAGTGTAGGGTTAAATGGCTTGCTAGCCATTGATAGATCTCATCCAGGGTTTAGGAGGCTTGGACTAAGTCAAAAATGAGGGCTTAAGTCTCCAGGGGCGGCCAAGGGGCAAGGGCTAGGTGGTCTTCAACCAAAACTTAAACAAAAATCCCGTAGTGAAATCTTGATGACCTTGCGGTCGCCCAAGGTCATCTCCCACTTGATAGCAGGTCTCAGCTTTGGTTCTCAAGTGGCGCCTCCCATGCGAGGGCAAGACCCAAACCACCTTGCGATAGCAAGGTCTCAGGTGAAAAGCCTTCAAATTAGGCCTAGAATGAACCCCAAACAACCCAAGCAAGTCAAGGGGTGTAAACCAACACTCAAAACACAATCGAACAGTCCGAACATCACCGAAACAAAGGGAGCGAAGGGGAAACTTCATGCGAACATCAAAGCGGATCAATGACGAGTTAAACAAAGATACAACAAGTATAAATGCACAATCTTAAAAAACATGTTTAAGACTAGGATACAAGGTCTAGGGTTCAAGTTAACATCCCACGAGTCTCAAAGACACGAAGCGAGGCAAGGAAAGACAAACCCGAGAGACCACAGAGTCAAATGAAGCAGGAAAGCTTCCGAACTCTCGACCAAGCATGAAACAACTAAGATGAACATTGTAAATCTTATATGCAAGGTATTAAGACTCTCATGAGACTTATTAAGGTGCTAACACGTTACGAAGAACACTCGAAATAACAACAACAAGGCATGCAACGCATGGAAGACCATTACTCTATTATGATCTCAACCAACTCAATGCCAACATGATATGAATGAGACGAAGCCTCTAGCACCTTAAGACAAACCATAAACATGCTATAATGATGTTATACATGTAAAGGGATTTGGGTTCTCACACTCTGTGAGAAAACTCTCAATAGCCGAGTCAAGTAACGAACAGCGTCGGTATACGACTTGTAACTTTAACCAGTTAAAGTCTATGGAACATATGGAATTAAGGTATTGGCTCCTAGATAGCCTACCTACACAAATCGAGCTTCTTTCCTCAAGTTTAGTAAGTGAGGTCACGGTTAAACAACAAGCAAAACGAGAAAGTCAAATACACGAAGGTTCGGGGTCTTACATCCTCACCACCTTAAAAGAATTCGTCCTCGAATTCAAAACTTGACAACAACCAAAAGTCCAATACTCTGCCTGCACATGAAGTCGAGGTAACCATCTAGGTATGCCTCAAAACACGAGGGGGGAGAAATACTCAAATCTCAACTCCAATAAATTCCGAAATCAAGTCATCTTGACTCTTGACGGAGTTCGAAGACATTAGCAAAGTTTACAAAGTTCCAACAACGTGGATATCAAGGTTTAAATGCCTCTCTATCAACTAATCAAGTAATTCATGCATGTGCAATAATTGCACCGAGCTAACTAACTTCCCAACCAAGAATTTTCTGGTCACCACGCAAATCTCTAGGGTCTAACGCCCTTGAACTATAATCAAGTAGTCAATCATCATTATAGACCACATATTCACCCAACAAGGAAGACATTCAACACAGTGTAACTTATTCGATCAAGTTACAAGTTCATTTCATTCATAGCATGATCTCCATATACAAGTTGCACATATTTGCACAAGCAAAACAAGACACCATTTTCAATTACATTCCGTTTGGTAACGGGTTCAGTCAATTCCTATCTCATATTATACCATTCTAGTTCTCCGACGAAGACCTCTTGATAATCAAGTCAGGGGCCCTCTGAAGTGACTTCAAAAGCTTTCGTCGTAAAGGATGTGGGGTGTTCGTGAATCACATAAAAGCATCCTTTATATCGGTCTCAAGAATACAAATCATAAGCACATATAGGCATGGCATCAACATCATGCAACATAGCATATTAATTTACTATGCATGTATACCAAGTATGGAATATTCATACTATTAACTACCTATTAATGGTAGATAAAACACATTATTCAAGGCTAATACTCTATCAATGTATTAGACCAATAACGAGACAATACAACACTTCACAAGTCACTAGGTAGCATATTCTTACTAACTAGTATACAACCCATCCTTATAGTCAATCCATATACGGGTCGACAACCAATCCGACCAATCATCATGTGATCACCTACTGGCCAATCACCAAATTCCAACATATCATGAGGAAATTTCCCCTTGATCAAGGTAGTCCCCCAAATACCAAAACACAACCATCGGGAAAGGGGTCTCGAATTCCCAACACAAATCACACAAGAACTGGTGATTAAATACTACCATAACTATATACACCCATATAGTAATCTATGAAATACTAATAGGTACCACGGGAGGCTTAACCACTCCGCTCTCGAAACGTATTACAACGAACTTTCGCCATAATGACTAACACGACGATCACCCTTGGGACCGACAATCTAGCTTCTCCGATTCCTAAAATTGGAACTAGGAACAACAGCTCTACTGAAACACAACACCCACTCATGGTATAACTGCAACTCATAAGCAACATAGGAGAAATATAATACTCCTAGACACAAACCTTCACTCACGGCAATCTAGACCAAACGAACTTAGTACTCCAAGTCGTGTACTTGTACCAAAGAATATGCCAATAAGGCATTATAAACAACACTCGACGGTAAATACTCGACGAAAACCCAAACCCAAACTAGGCCATGGAACCTATCCTGGCTTATAGCTAACATAAGCTCTGATACCAACTGTGACGACCCGACCCGGATTCCAACACGAAATCCCAAGGTCGTCGCTGAACTAACTTAAAAAGAGGACAAGCACTGATAAATAGTAGTGCTAGTCAAACAATGAGCAAACTCGCTCTAAACATGAACATAACACCGCACTAAAATACGGTATTTCAAAAATCGAATCAGCGGAAGCAATAAAGGAAAGAAGTCCCAAGCTATGAGGCTCGAAACCAACGACAATGAAACCAAGAGAGACATTATCTCTCAAAGGAGGAAAAACACAACTCGCGTGCCGCAACAATGCAGACGCTAAACAAACCATCGGCACTCCAGGCCGGCGTTTCAACAGAGAACCAACCTGATATAACAAATACCCAACGGCTAAAGCATACCGGGGTCAACCAACAACTATAAAAACTAGAATAAGGAAATTCCCCCAAAGCTACTGTGTGCCCGGGAGACAACTGAAATAAATACTAAATCCACAAACAAGGCACGACACAACACGTCGGCCCAAGAAAACCCAACACAAATACTCAAGTATTCTACCCAACCAGTAAAGTCTAATTAACTTTACAAAATGTCGATCTCACAGAATAGCAAAGTACATGAAATCAATGACAATGCTAAAAAGGAAAAAGACTCCACAAGTCGCTATCAGAAAGTCGGCCGCTACCAAGACTACAAAGACGAACCACACGATCTAATCTCGATCTATCGACCCGCCTGCTACGCTCACGATCTACTCGACCTCAAGCAAAGAATCGCCATCGCAACTAAACACAAAGTACGGAATGAGTCATAATGACCCAGTACGCTACTACAAGAGATATGTAACATATAATTATGTAACATAAAAATAATCATCATGCCATTTTACGAATGACAGAAAAACCCGTGAAGAGGTGTCGTATCCTTTAGATACTCCACAAGATGTTTATTTCTTCTCACTTACTAAACCGTCCAAATGAACTAGGGTATAAATCCCCTGCTCAAACACAAATCAAATGAATTAGAAGGTAGTTCCCACAAAACATCATATGCAAGTATATATATATCATCATATATACTAATCAAGCTTTTCATATAATCATCATGTGTAAGGGTGCATATTTATATATAAACACCTATATCAGTATGCATCTCTCTATATATACATATCAAATCTCTCAAAAATATCTCATATATAAGTATGTATATTTCTACATATACATATCAAATCTCTCATACAATCATCATGTATAAGTGTGCATATCTATATATATACACATCAAATCTCTCATATAACATCAGCCCATACAAACATGGTCAATAAGATCTCATGTTCAACTAACACTTTGTTATCACATAAGTGCTCATAGTAAGCCACATAAAGGATAGAGAAGGTACCAAATAACTGTCGTTGTGTCACTCCTGCAATCACAACTGTTAATCATATCGTGCCAGTGATACCCGTGTTCAGGTATCAAAGTACCGAGCTCTCTTCTCGGGTCTGAGCTCTCTACTCAGAAAATAGCACTAGCCAATGTGCTCAATTGGTTACGACAAAGGGGCTACTTCCCCACTGTAGCTAGCAGTGGAGGTGTGTGTGAAACCCGAATCCGGTGCGGCGATACATTACAATCACGAATCCCATAATTCGTGAAGGCAATGCATCGTCCCACCATCATCATGAAAACTCAAGTAATGCCAACTGGACTTATATGCAATGCACAAGTAGATGTTTACTTGCTAAATCTCAAGTAGATATAATGACCTACTAAACTCATACGATTATGCACATTGTTACATAAATCACAAAACCATAATAGGAACTCATTTGAGTCTCTAAATCATAAGTGCCAAGTTTGTTCACTCTCTTCGATTCAAGTCCCAAAAGCTAGTAATCTAGTCAAATGGAATATAATTATCATAGGATCTCACCACGATCCTCTTAAGGTTCAATTGTTCCTTAATTCGACTCCGTTGAGTCTTTACTACAATTTTAACCAAATAGAGTTTGAACACTATATGTGTTCCAAGACTCTTTCCTATGTTCTCGTTTGAGGCATAGTAAGGTTCTCATTCCATTTAGGAATCTTAGTTCAAGTCCCAAGTCAATTATGTAAGGGAAGCCCAAGTTGATTATTGTGAAATCAAGCTTAGTTCAATTTGATTCATAATTCCACTTAATAGTAGAATCCAAGTTCATCCCAATTCATTAACTTTAGAACAGATCAGGCACGAAGGCAAATACATTCAATATGCTCATAAGTCATATCATAGAAACACGTAGAAGAATCAATTCTTGACAATGTAGGAAATCTTGTATTTAGTCCTAACATCGAATATACCCAGTATTCCATATTTACTTATGAAATTCATTATCTTAGGTTCCCCAAAACATTCACAAAGCGACTCTACCGAGTCGGTATTCCAACCACAACAATACCATTCCCTTAGGTTTCACACGGCGTAGATTTCATTCTTACAGCCTTGGGACTTCATTTGAAGTCCGACAAGCATTAACAGTTCTAAATTATAATCAACCCAATCCGAATGTCTTTCATTCGAGTCACGCATTTGTGATCCAAATATAACCAATCCAAATGTCTTTCATTCGAATCACGCATTTGTGATCCAAACATAACCAATCCAAAGACTAGTGATAATCTAGTACTTTACCTCACACAAGGACCTCCAATAGAGTCCTAAGCCATAATTCAACCTTATCACAAATTCGGTCTCACCCGGACAAATCTCAAGATTTCATAACCGAGATTCAACGAATACAATTAGTCATAGGAAGTTGTCCTAAGGCTCAAACAACAACTTCTAAAATCAATTGACTCCATTTGGGTCAAATTAAAAAGTCTCAAATTCTAGGTTAAGGCCTAAATTCGGAATTCACAATATTATCCGAGTTTCTATAACCAACCATAATCAATCTTGTAACAACCAAGTAGAGCATAGATACCATAAGTATCTCAATGCTCAATTCTATGTTCTCCATTCATTTAGAACTTAATAATTAAGCCGTTCATGACCTTAAACTAGCCATAAACCAAATCCCGAGATTCAAACCCTAGAATTGTCGATTTTGCTAAACCTACAATTGAAACATATTCTTTCACAAGAGTTGATCCTAGGCACATATGGAACAACATTCATGCTTTGCACAAAGTCAAAATCATAACTTCATATAGAAATCATAAAATCCTACACACATCTCCTAGGTTGAATTGGAGGATTCTACTTCACTAGAAATCATCCTAAGCATGATTAGAACAACATTAATAAAGGGGGCATGTCATAATATTTGACATGAATTTTCTGGGAATCTCAAACGTACCTTAAGCCTATGAATAGTTGTTAGAAGGAAGAATAAACCAAGGTTTGTTGAAGAGGAGGGCAAGGCCTTCGATTCGGCTGTCTCGGATCGCCGATCGGGTCACCTAACTCCGCAAATGGTCACACAAGTTGGGCTTCTTCCCATGGACGAAAATTGAGTTATGTTCAGCCAACAATGGAGCTTGAGGGTCAACAATGGCTGAACAAAAGCTTTTATACCTCAAACTAAACCACAATCCAAGTGTAGAGGGTTAAATGGCTTGCTAGCCATTGATAGATCTCATCCAAGGGTTTAGGAGGCTTGGACTAAGTCAAAAATGAGGGCTTAAGTCTCCAAGGGCGGCCAAGGGGCAAGGGCTAGGTGGTCTTCAACCAAAAATTAAACAAAAATCCCAGTGATCGATGACCTTGCGGTCGCAGGTCATCTCCACCTTGCGATAGCAAGGTCTCCGTAACTTTGGTTCTCAAGCCGCCGCCTCCCATGCGAGGGCAAGACCCAAACCACCTTGCGATAGCAAGGTCTCCAGGTTGAAAAGCCTTCAAATTAGGCCTAGAATGAACCCCAAACAACCCAAGCAAGTCAAGGGGTGTAAACCAACACTCAAAACACAATCAGAATAGGTCTGAACATCACCCGAAACAAGGGGGAACGAAGGGCGAAACTCGCAACGAACATCAAACGGATCAATGACGAGTTAAACAAAGATACAACAAGTATAAATTCACAATCTTAAACATGTTTAAGACTAGGATACAAGGTCTAGGGTTCAAGTTAACATCCCACGAGTCTCAAAGACACGAAACGAGGCAAGGAAAGACAAACCGAGAGACCCTAAGAGTCAAATGAAGCAGGAAAGCTTCCGAACTCTCGACCAAGCATGAAACAACTAAGATGAACATTGTAAATCTTATATGCAAGGTATTAAGACTCTCATGAGACTTATTAAGGTGCTAACATGTTACGAAGAACACTCGAAATAACAACAACAAGGCATGCAACGCATGGAAGACCATTACTCTATTATGATCTCAACCAACTCAATGCCAACATGATATGAATGAGACGAAGCCTCTAGCACCTTAAGACAAACCATAAACATGATATAATGATGTTATACATGTAAAGGGATTTGGGTTCTCACACTACGCGAGAAAACTCTCAACCGAGTCAAGTAACGAATAGCGTCGGTATACGACTTGTAACTTTAACCAGTTAAAGTCTATGGAACATATGGAATTAAGGTATTGGCTCCTAGATAGCCTACCTACACAAATCGAGCTTCTTTCCTCAAGTTTAGTAAGTGAGGTCACGGTTAAACAACAAGCAAAACGAGAAAGTCGAATACACGAAGGTTCGGGGTCTTACATTTTATGTTTGGACCGAGACCATTTAATGATGGGAATGTATAGTTAATTGATATTATATGATTTGAGTCAAGTTTACTATCAAGATTACTATCAAGTTTGGTCAACATATTAGTCATCTGATATGATTTTATAAGGAATTGGTGATCCAATTTCCTCCAGAAATAACAAGAAAAGCAAGCAACTAATACCAACTGACTAATATGTTGACCAAGCTTGATATATATTCCACCATTTTTGAAACAAAGTTCTTCAAGCCTATGTGCACTACAGGTGTGAACTTCATGTTTCACTTTTGCCCTCTCAATGCTATCCTCCGGCAGTTCCAATAGTGAATATTCATAATCTATAACCATTACCAGTTTGAATCTCCATTAGAACAAATTAAATTTTCTTCAAGGACATGTAGATCATATAAAATCATTTGTGTATCGATCCAGAAAACGAAGCCTACAAGGGACATATGTTCTTAAGATGCTTCATCAAAACTAACATTCCAATATGCTTGGTTCACTTCCATAATAAATTACATTCAAACACATAATACACCAAAAATTCCTATCGAACCATAAATCTAAACAATAATCAACTAGTTAATGAATGATAATATAACTTAGTAGTAAAATATCCATAAATTTAAACAAGGACAAGAATGATTGCACATTCAAATAGTGGTTTACCATTCCTAGGACAGCTTGCATGCATAGTCATAAATATGGATATTTTAGTGAGCTAATCAAAGGCGAGAATTTATACTACAGAACACATGATTACATACATATCATTCAAACAACTGTTTTGTGCATATTCAGGATGCAGTAGCATATAACGCGACGTCGCGACCAAGAAATAAAACTACATAGTAAGACGTGGCGAGTTTCAGCAACTAACCTTAGGTAAACTATCACGTACTTCATCAACTAACCACCTACACAAATATTTAAAGAGAAGTTCATATTAGCTTTAAGAACTTCAAATGATGTGTCCAGTTACTAGCTAATAGAAATACCGTGCACTTTTTTAATGACCAAAACAGATATGAAATCTATGAATGCGAATAGGAAGAAAATTAATGGTTAAACCTGTAATCAAATGAAGGAAAAAACCGGTGCAAAGTGTTCACAATTAACTCCACCGTGGCGTAGTCTGCAGCTACAGTATCTGTCATGTGAGCATGTTGGACCTGTAGTTGAGGAGATAATTGTGGAAGAACAGAATTCTTAATGAGAAATATTAATACTTCACATATCTATAAGATTTTAGTAGGCTACTTTGATGTTCTATAAATAGTAACAGTGAAGACGAACATAAAACCTTCACAGCAACTTTTTGTCCATCATGGGTGCGAGCAACATGAACCTTTGCGAGGGAAGCACTTGCTATTGGTACAAGATCAAACTCTTCAAAGATCTGCACATGAAAAGGTTTGAATCAATTGCTTCGCACAAACTGACTCAAACAATTCACTGTTTATGCATCATTTCTTTTCTTTTGCATTTTCAACTCTGTAACTTGACATTCATTAGTCATTTTAACTTGTTTTGATATTTTATGGCATGTTATATACCATGGGTACGAAATATGGGTGTTTACAGCCATTGTGCCACTAAGAGTGTTAACTCCTCCATGGCCAATAACGAAGGGTTGTGTCACATAGGACTCCACACTTGTCTCACACTGCCCTTCGTCCCATGCCAAGCCCAGTGTCGCCCTACACTTTCCTAAAAAATTGTTGTCACAGTGCAACACCACCAGGTGTTCCAAGTATCAAACACAAAGATTGTTATTTTACTGACTATTAAAAATGTAATAAATACGACGAGCTATAAAGTAAACTCGCTAACCACTTAACATTGAAAATTAACGTATTTCACACAAGCTTGTTTATCCGAACTCAATCACAATCACAACATGTGAACATGTTCAAAAGCACATCTCATCGTCAAATAACCAACAATATAAGCAATTAATCACAAATTAGCTATCAAGTAGCAATTCAATTTTACGTATAACGAATATTGACACCAAGATATAAATTATTAACCATGCAACAATGAACATAAATAAGTAAGTAGTTCCTTACCAAATAGAGAAATTCCACAGATTAAATAACGAAATTCTTCGATAAAATTAGTTAATAATAATAACACGTCTATTATACGGAGTCATTATGATGATTTAAAAGCAAAACGGGTGAAAATTGAGTTGGGTATCAAGAAGACGACATACGAGGTGTAACTCGTATAAGAAGGGATTGTACAGGGAATATATGATATCTAATGTTTGAAGATATCTCATTTTGTTGAATATGAAGAAGAAATGTTCTAAAAGTCGCTAGGTGGAGGCTAGGAGCCACACCAGCCCTTAGAACGCCTACGTGGGGTTTAATCGAGGTCTAGAAATTAAGATATCTGTACAATAATTTTAATATAAAGTATAACTTTATTAATTAACAAGCATTAAAACATTCACATATATTAATAGTAAATATCACCAAATAAATCTAACAATATTAAAACAATGATCATAACATTGTAAAATACTAAAAAACTAGTACTCCCTCTATTTTTAAATAATTGTCCTCCTTTTTTTAGTCTGGTTCAAAATAATTGTTTTCTTTCAAAATTTTATCTTTCAAAATAATATTTTTACCACTTTATCCTTATATTTTATATGTACTTTAATTACAACCACATTCATAATGACATTACAGAAAATTACATATTAGTCATTATATCAATATAAAACAATTAAAAAATAAAAATATCCTAACCTATCTACTGCCACGAGGCCCACAGCACACCACACACAACACACACATAACCTAACCTTATCTACATTAATCATCCCATTTTTTTGACACTTGTTTTTAACTCTTTTCTTCTCCACTCGTTCTCCTTTCTTTCCCTCTCTCTTCTAGAAGCCTTCCCATTTTCTTCTTCTTCCCTCCCTCCATTCATCTCTTTCTCTCCATTCCTCCGTTCACCTCTTTCTCTTCTTCCACAGTCACACATAGGGCTGGCGAATATGGGTGAGTTGTGTCGGGTATAAGTAATGGGTCGAAATAAGTCGTGGTCCGTTAAAATCCAAAATTAAACGAGTCAAAATTGGTTGGATCGAAACGGATTGGGCTGAAATGTGCAATGGGTCAAAAAGGGTCAACCCGTTTTGACCGATAGTTTTCTATCAAAAAACATATAAAGTAACAGGCCGAAATGGATAACGGGTCCGACCCGCTTTAACCCGGCCTAAATCGACCTGCTATTTTTTTTAGGTCGAAATGGGTTACCAAAAAAATTAACGAGTCGGGTTGAGTCAAGTAATTTTCAAGTCGACTTGGGTGGGTTAGCAGGTTTTGAGTTGTAATTATCGGGCCTAGTTACACACTCACGATTCTCTATCTCTCTCTAACCTTCTCCTCTCTGGACGTACTCAAAATTCGTCCACACACACACACACACGATCTTATATCCCCTGCCCCATCTCTCTCAATTTGACGGGGCTAGTTGTAGGTGTCGACTTGACCGACTAGGACGAGAAGGCGGTGATTTTTTCGACACGCGATTTTTTCGACGATTTGAAGAAACTCACGTCATTCGAAAGGCGCCTAGCGCCTAGACAAACATACGAATGACATGTTTAATACGAATGACGCGCTTCGTACGAATGACGTGTTTTTTTTAATTTGAAAATAAAAATAAAAATACGTCAATGTTTCATTAAAAACAATTAGTTTGACTTAAGAAGTCAAACTGAGACAATAGTTTAGGAACGAAGGAAGTAGTATCTTGATAATATTGTCCTAAGTTGACTTTCTAATAAGGAAATAAGACTCTTTTTAATGGATGAAGTACAGTAAAAGATCTAGACAAACATGAAACACTGAAGGTAAACAAAACTTTTGCTACATATTTCATTTCAAAATCATACAATTATAGGTACATTTCCAGAGTAACTCATATACAAACTACATAGAAAATTCTTCACTTTTATTTCCTTGTGAAATGATACTATGATTGATAGTATAGTGGACTAGATTTGGAAACTTGATTGTGAAGAAAAATGAAGGCAAAATGAATAAAAGAATACTGTAACTGAAAAAAGGAAAAGAGGCCTTTAGCCAAAAGTTACAAAATTACAAAACTTACGAATAATTTTTTTTTAAACTAAATTTAGGCCGAACAAAAATTAAATTGAGATTTCATCCAATTATTTATGAAAAAAATATTTCTACCAGATTAACATCACCCAGATTTCCGAAACACCTTGATTTATTAGGAGGAAGAACAATACAATCAAATTTTTTAAAAAGAAAGAAATAAAAAAATACAAATATTTAAAATTACAAAACTTACGAACAAATTTTTTTTTTAAACTAAATTTAGGCCGAACAAAAATTAAATTGAGATTTCATCCAATAATTTACAAAAAATGTATATATGTCAGATTAACATCATCAGATTTCCAAAATACCTTGCTTTATTAGGAGCAAGAACAATACAATCATATTTTTAGACCGTACTTATTGTTGGGTCAAAAAATTATCTCTCTACATTAAACTCTCTCTGCCGCTTTAGGGTTACCTCATGGCTACGGCCACGACCGAGATGGAGGCCGGCGTACCATCTGCTCCAGCCCCTCTATCCCCCACGTACAAAAAGTCTTTTGCTTCCCTATTCTCTGATGCTCAGCCACCTTCTTTGTCTTCCACAAACCTTCCCATCATTCCTCCTTCAACTTACAAGGGTGAGCCTGCCCTTCGTCTTTCTCCTGAACATGTTTCTGCCTTTGCCAAGCCTTTCCAATTATCATTAGTAGGTAAGTTTTCGCACGGGCGTCCCTCCATGGAAGTCATGAGAAAGGAGTTCCTCACCTTTGGTCTCAAAGCTAATGTTTCTCTTGGCCACCTTGACTCCAAACACGTTTTGATTCAAACAAACCATGAAGCCGATTTTCAGCGTCTTTGGATCAAAGATCAGTGGTTCGTTGGTGCCTATCCGATGAGGGTTTTCAAATGGACCCCAGACTTTCGTTCTGACGTCGAGAGCTGTGACGACCCGACCCGGACCCCAATGCGAGATCCCGAGTCGCGCCGTCCAAATAGACAAGATACACAAGCATGCACAAGTAGGATTATAAAATTCATGTGGCGCAACATCGCATACGAATAACAACTCGGCTACACTTGGCCGGAAAAACAACTTAAAATAAACAAGTCTTCGGCGTTACGGTAGGAACCCAACAACTACTCCTACAATATTAACACATGCTTATAATAACCTCAATGGCCACAACATGCCGGAGACAACAACAACAATAATAATTAAACGAGCTTTAGCGGAAGAAACTGTAGCGAACCAACAACATATAAACATGCTCGACATATAGTCGGCATACAAAAGATTACAAGTGTCAAATCATTAAGTTGCTACAACAACAAAAACCCCAAGCCAAGTCTACATGACTTGCTTCCCAACGTCCTTTCCAAAATAAAAGTCTAATCAACAAAGTCCAAAAGAGCAACCTTGAGTTTACAAACAACCAAACGGGATATAGCGAGTCTAACGTGGACCGTCTCCTCGGCTCGGATCTAAGGAAACAAAACAAACAAATAGGGTAAGTCGAAAGACTTAGTAAGTTACTAAAATGCATGATCATGTTATAACATGGCATTTATCACAATTATAGTTCACGTTCATCATATAGCACTTAGAACATTATTCACGTAAGTGCAAGGAAATAAATCATACAAGTAGGATATGATATAGGCACGGCCAGTAGCTCTGCAAAATAGTTTGTTAACCCAATATCGTGACTACGATGCTCGTGACTTTGCATCGATATACCGAACTCCGCCGGCTAATAGCGCTGACGCACGTATTGTTACGGCAAGGGGCTACTTCCCATTGCGGCCTACAATGGAGGGTGTGTGAGGTCAGTGCGGCGATCCATAGCGAGCACGAATCTCTCAATACGTGAAGGCTATACATCGTCCTACCCTGACATAAAAAATCAAACCAAATAGTGCCAGCTGGACTTAATGCAATGCACAAGTAGATGTTTACTCGTTAAGACCAAATAATGATCGAATTCGACAAGAGCGAACTCGACCGACCAAGTAGGGTATAAATCTCTACAATAAATCAAGTCAAGGCAACTAATTGCTCATAACCAAAATAATCATAACGGGTTCAATTGCACATAATTAATCTCAACTTAAAATTGAGTAAACTTGACCAAACGGTGTCCAAACTTCGTAGGGATTGAAATTAGGGTTTAACATGTTCAAATCTTCCCTAGAGTCGACTCCGCCGAGTCTTTACTAAAAATTCCCAAATTTAAGGTAGTTGAAGCTATGTGCTTCATAACTCAACCTAGTTCATTACTAAGTTCTTCAAGGTCATAATTTCACCAAGGCATCATAATGTGATTCATGTTCATCATAGAGTCCAAAATTGAGGATATAACACATAACAATTTCACAACATCTCATATAGGCTTAAGCTAGGGCATTCACATATATCAACACTTCCATCACAAATACAATACATGTTTCTAACATGTTCAAAACCATAAATAAACAAGATGCAAGAGTTTTATAAACTTTCATAGGCAAGAAATCAACCTACACATGCTCCTAACAAGCTCATAATTTCAAAATACAAGAAGATAGCATAGGAAGCATAAAAGTGTCCTCATTGACCTCAATCACCATAGGCTTTGTTTCCTTAGGGTCAATGAGAACTAAAAGAAGAAGAAGAAGAAGAGAGTAACTTACAAGTTCTACACCAAAGAAAGCAAATGAGAAAATCGTTCGGATGGAAATGCTCTACTCTTTGAGCTCTACACCTTTGATGAAGGAGTCTTGGGCAAATGGAGAGTGGATGAGGGAAGACCAAGGGCAAAGCTTCAAGAAGCCATGGAAGAAGCTTGAGAGAAAGGAAATTCGTTTGTTGAGAGTGGAGGTGAGAAATGAGGGTCAAAATCTGATTGCAAGGCTTATATTGGTCTAGATTTTGAGTGGGACATGTGTCAAGCCAATGTGGTCTCCTTCCTAATCTGATTTGGTGGCTTAATGACCCACTAATGCACTCTTAATCAATCCTTAAAACAAGTTAGATATGTTAGGACACAAGTGAGGAGGGTTAGGGAGGTTTAGGATAGGTTTAGATAGGGGGTTAGGGTGTACAAGTCGTTCAATACCAAAACAGGGGAAAAAAATCCCGTAAGTGCACTGATGTTGAGGCGGGCGCCTCAGCCTCTCCCAGGCGGGCGCCTCAACCTCTGAGGCTTCCTCCAAATTCAGATCATTCAGCAATTGCTCCCAGTACTTGAGGCGGGCGCCTCACAAGGTGCCAGGCGGGCGCCTGGGCCTCTGAACCTCCAAAACTTGGTCTAAACTTGTCCTAAATGGTCCCAAACTTATGGGCAACCATTCTAAGGTCTAACCCTACTCAAAACAAGTCGGAAACGTACCCGAACAACACCCGGAACAAGATAGAACAAGACTCGAATCACGCGACGAATGATTAACGAATCAAACTACAATCAAACACCAATCAAACTAGGATAACTTGGACATGAAAAAGACTTGTTTCAACATGGTTAAGACCTGAATACAAAGCCAAGAACTCAACGAACACTTCGTACGACGAAATAGAGGCAATACGAGCAACGAGAGGAATCGCTAAGGCCAAAATCAAAGCGATCAAACCGGCAATTCAACAAACAAGCTTACATGATTCTAAACATGTTAAGGGCTTCATGAATGACTTATGAATGGTTCTAAAACATATCTATACTAAGTAAACATGCTCACAATCCATCAAGAAATCAAGAAGACAAGCATACAATGCACATGCAAGAATATGGGGCGTTAACCTCTCCGCGTGCGCGGTAACCCTGTCACAAAGTCCATAGTAATAAACTCCCATTTCCATTCAGGAATCTCAAGTGGTTGTAGAAATCCCGCAGGCCTCTGATGCTCAGCCTTAACCTGCTGACAAGTCAAACACTTTGACACATACTCCTCAATTTCCCTCTTCATGCCTTTCCACCAAAATTGTCTTTTCAAGTCTAAGTACATCTTCGTGCTCCCCGGGTGAATGGTATACCTCGTTTTATGAGCCTCATCAAGAACCAACCTCTTCAATTCAGTATTACAAGGAACACAAATCCTACCTCGAAATGTCAAGGTACCCTCGCTATTAATCACAAAATCAGGCGATACATTCTCAACCAACCCATCCATAATTTTCTTCAACTCCGGATCATTCCTTTGCGCTTCTCTAATTTTCCCAAATAAAATTGGCGTAGCACGAACATTTGCGAAAATCACTCCTCTATCAAAAACACTAGGACCCCAATCTCGCAAATCCTCCAACATCTTCCATTCTCTAACCATTATACACGACATGTGAACCTTCCTACTCAAGGCATCCGCTACTACATTTGCCTTCCCCGGATGATACAAAATAATGCAATCGTGGTCTTTTAATTTCTCCATCCATCTTCTTTGCCTCATGTTTAATTTCTTTTGAGAAAACAAGTATTTCAAACTTTTATGGTCGGTGAAAATCTCAAACTTAGCCCCATACAAATAGTGCTTCCATTTATGCAACGCAAAAATAATCGCAGCCAACTCCAAATCGTGTGTCGGGTAATTCTGCTCGTGAATAGACAACTTCCTTGACGCATAGGCGATCACTCTCCCATTTTGCATCAAAACACAACCCAAACCTTCCTTAGAAGCATCGCTATAAATCACAAAATTATTTCCCCCACTAGGCAAAGCCAAAATAGGTGCCGATGTCAACCGCTTCTTAAGCTCTTGAAAACTAGTTTCACATTTCTCGCTCCAAACAAATGGTACATTCTTTTGCGTCAATCTTGTCATAGGAGTCACAATCCGAGAAAAACCCTCAATAAACCTCCGGTAATAACCTGTTAACCCCAAGAACCTCGTGCGAACTAGGCCTCTTCCAATTCATCACCGCTTCAACCTTAGACGGATCAACAGCTATCCCGGCGCTAGAAACTATATGCCCCAAAAAAGATACTTCCTCGAGCCAAAAGGCACATTTGCTAAACTTGGCGTACAGCTGCTTCTCCCGTAGAATGGATAAGACAATCCTCAAGTGTTTCTCATGCTCCTCCCGAGATTTCGAATACACTAAGATATCGTCGATAAAGACTACCACGAAACAATCAAGATAACTGTGAAAGACACGGTTCATCAAGTCCATAAACACCGCTGGTGCATTTGTCAACCCAAACGGCATCACTACAAATTCAAAATGCCCATACCTAGTGCGAAAAGCCGTCTTCGGAATGTCTTCCTCTCTAACCTTCAATTGGTAGTAACCCCATCTCAAATCAAGCTTAGAGTAGACAATAGACCCTTGCAATTGGTCAAAGAGGTCATCAATGTGGGGTAGAGGATACTTATTCTTAATGGTCACCTTATTTAATTCACGATAGTCTATGCATAACCGCAAACTCCCATCTTTCTTCCTCACAAATAAGGACCAGGTGCGCCTAAGGCGACACACTTGGTTTAACAAAACCAATCTCTAGGAGTTCTTGCAACCGAAGTTTTCAACTCCCTAAGCTCATGGCGCCATCCTATACGGTGCCTTAGAAATCGGTGAAGTCCCCGGAATAAGCTCAATACAAAATTCTAGTTCTCTATCGGGCGGCATAGCATGGTCGGTAGAAAACACGTCGGGAAACTCACACACTACCAGAACCTCTTCTAAGTTCGGCGAAGACTTCTTCTTATCAACTACGCATGCAAGATAACCCGTACACCCTTGAGACAGTAATTTTCTAGCCCTTAGCGCATAAATAAAATGCAAATCACTCGATGCATGATCACCCACAAATGTAAACTCAGGCACACCCGACATATAAAAAGTAACCCGCTTCTTATGACAGTCAACGATAGCATGATAAGCACATAACCAGTCCATGCCAAGAATCACATCAAAATCACGTATAGGTAGAACTACCAAGTCCGCATGCAAAGTGTGGTCACCCACCAAAACATCACAAGATTTAAACACTTGAGGCGAGCATATATTCCCCAGAGTGGGGTAGACACTTCAAGCAAATATGGCAAAGGTTGAGGCAATACGCATAGATTCTCAAAAGTGCGAAGCAACATAAGAATGCGAAGACCACGGATCTATGAGAACTTCGAGCCTTATGATCGAATATAGAAAGAGTACCTCCTATCACGGCCGTAGACCCCTGAACCTCGCGTTGATCAAACGCAAACACACAGCCTTGAACCTTGGGTTTCCCATCTACACTTCTCTTGGCCCCAGACTGAGCCACATTTCCCGGTTGAGTTGCCCCAGCTTTCGGGCACTCCTTCCTAAAATGAGTACCATCTCCACAAAGTGTACACTTTCCAAGCTTCGCCCAACACCAATCAGCGTGTGTCCTAGCTTCGACAATAACTGAGTCATACTCCCACTCTGTTGTCCTTGTTGCCCTTAGATGAAGAAGTATTGTTACCTTGCTTCCCAGTGTGGCCTACCTTGGCCTCCACTTCTCTATCACGGTTTCCTTGATATCCCCTTCTATTACCGAATTGTTTCCACGATTATTGTTACGGGTAGTCTAGTGCATTACTAGAATTATTCTTGACCGGTGTTCCTCAATGTTGTGACGACGACCCAGACCCCGAGATGGAATCACAAGTCAAGTCGTCCAAATAGGACAACAATGCATGCAAATACTCAATTAAATAAAACGGCGTGACACAACATTTTAGTTGAAGCGCAACTCGGCACCAAAAGGCCGGAAATTTTTAAAACTTTTTACACATGATATAATAATTAATACAATTATACCAAATCATCGGCGACTTTACCACGGAACCCAATACTACAGTTCATGCGGATATACCTCGGCGGCTACAACATGCTTGGGAGAACAACATAAATAAATAAGAGCTAAAGTAATGCCCAGCGGAAGATAAATCACGTGAACTATACTACATCTATACAAGGCTCGGCGTACATGTGCGGCACTCAAAATAGAATACAAGTATAGACATAAATACAACGAAACCAAATTCCCAAGCGAAGTCTAAATGACTTGCTATACCCAGCGTCCTTACAAAAGCAGAACAAAATAAGGACATCTAAAACCCACAACCTCGTCGCGTGCGATCACGGACAAGCGCAAATCCTGACACCTCAGCGGCGGTACACGAGCGGCTCGGATCTAAAATAGTAAAAGGGAGGGGTAAGTCATAAAGACTTTGTGAGTTAACAATTATGCATGTCATGGCATCATGCGGCATACATATCAAGATATCATTTTTAATATCAAGTCAATCAAAGCGTTCATTTAATAAACACTTAAAACACATATCCATGGTAGCTAATTGTTTCACATAAGTTCTATAAAGGTAAACCACATATACGGAGGATATGATATGAAACCGATGCCGCTACGTAGCTCCTGCAATACACAGCATTAACATTCGTGCCAATGATACCCGTGATGAGTGTATCAAAGTACCGAGCTCTCTACTCGGGTACCAAGCTCTCTCCTTGGTACTTAGACTTTCCAATGTGCTCTCTTGGTTACAGCAAAGGTGCTACTTCCCCACTGTGGCCAACAGTGGAGGCGTGTGTGATAAAAACCCGGTATAACAACCCATCACTATCACGAGCCCCATAACTCGTGGCGATGCATTGTCACACCAACGACTCAATCAAATATGCCATTTGGACTCATGCAATGCCAAGTAGATGTTTCTTGGTCATGAAATCTCAAATAAGGAATAAGTTCAACAAGAGCGAACTTATTCAACAAGTAGTTGTTTACTCACTTAAGGAATCACACAAGGAATTCGACAAGAGCGAATTCAACATGTCAAATAGATTCATTATTCTACAACATGCTCTCAATCATGCATTTATTTCACACGATCACACAAACCACATAAGAACTTCGATTGAGTCTTATAAGCACACATATCAAATATGCCCTTCAATCCATCCCAAAGTCACGTAAGCTAATTCATTAGTCTAATGCACTAAATTCATCATGTCAAATAGATATATCATTCTATAACATGCTCTCGATCATGCATTTATTTCACACGATCACACAACCGCGTAAGAACTCGATTGAGTCTTATAAGCACACATACATCAAGGCATAAACATCAATCCATCTCAAAGTATCGTAAGCTAATTCATTAGTCTAACGAACTATATTCGTCGTAAGGGATTGATTGTGGAGTGTTATTGTTCATAACTCCTAATTTCAACTCCGGTGAGTTTTACTAAAATTCAACCAAGTAGAGTATTGATACTATATGTATCACATTGCCCTTCCCTATGTTCTCCGTTCATTTAGAACTTGATAACTAAGCGTTCATGTTCTCGAACTAGCCTTAAACACAATCTCGAGTTTCAAACCCTAGTTTCGGTGATTTTGTTAAACCTTGAATTGAACGAATTCTTTCACAAGAGTTATTCCCAAGCTTAATACAAACAACATTCATGCTTTAATAAATTTCAAAATCATAACTTCATAGAGATTTCATAAAATCATACTCACATTTTATATGTTGAATTGAAGGTTGTGTCTTCACAAAAGATGTTCACAATCAACATTAAAACAACTATAATGAAGGGGTCATGCTATTTTGTTTAACATGAAAATCTCAGGGAATTGTCACTCACCTTAGTCCTATGATTAATGGAGGAAAGGTTGATTAAAGAGAGGATTCTTGTAGAGATGATCAAGAGCTTCGATTTGGCGGTCTCGGTTCGACAATCGGACCACGGATCTCAGGAAATGGTCCCCCTAAGTTTGTGTGACCACCATGGACGAAAATTGGAGCTCAAGCTTCTGATTCTCTGGTTATGTTAGACAAAAATGGCTGAAAGGGCTGAATTTGTGTTTATATACTTCCCCTCAAACTCCCAATCCAAGTGAAGGGCTTTAGAGGCTTCTCATTGGCTATGGCATGTGAGCCATTGATAAGCAAATGATCAAAGGCTCAAAAGGGTTTTTAACAAGTCAACAAAGAGGGCTTTGAGTGACCAAGGACGTCCAAGGGCCAAGGGGTTAAGAGTCATTAGCCAAATCCACTCAAAACTCACAAATGCAGAAAACTGGACAACAGACAGTCAATCTTGTAAAATCGACCATAAATATCTCACACCTCCAAATGAGGTGATTATTGATTTTATGAAACTAGACTCTTTAAAATATAGTTTAGCCTTTTAAATTACTCAATTTAGACTTATATTCATCAAAATATGGCTACTACAAGTTCAAGTACAGAAGCTGATTTCCTGAAAACAGAATTCTGGCACAGCCGTAAGTCAAGACCTAAATGAGGTACTTATACATCTTGGAAAAATACCATATTTTACAGGGAGTATCCTAACATATGTAGGTAGAACATACTAAAGTTTTAGAAAATTTTCTTTAGTAGATTGGTACAAGAATTTTCCCGAAGTTCGCCCAAAAACCGGACTGAATCTGTGAAGTAATAAGTTGATTATCTTATTTCCAAATGCAACCAATCTATGAACATGTATGAGGCTTGTTTAAACATGGTTATGGCTTGTATTCAAGGCCTAGAAATCAACCAAACATCTCTCGAGATGAAAAGAAGGCAATACAAGCAATGATGTACAACCTCAAAACACAAACGAAGCAACGAAGCTTCTAAACTTCCAACCAAGCATGAAACAACTAAGATGAACATTGTAAATCTTGTATGCAAGGTATTAAGACTCTCATGAGACTTATTAAGGTGCTAACACGTTAATCGAACACCGAAACAACAACAACAAGGCATGCAAGCATGGAAGACCATTACTCTATTATGATCTTAACCAATTCAATGCCAACACGATAAGAATGAAATGAAGTCTCAAATATGTAAAGACATATTACAAACATGTCATAATGATGACAAATACGAAATGGGGTTTGGGTTCTCACATCCTCCCCACTTAAAGGAATTTAGTCCCTAAATTCATACCGAGAAATCTCGAGCAGTAAGGGTATTTCTCCCTCATCTCAAGCTCGATCTCCCATGTGGCTTCCTCAATATCATGATTCTTCCACAAGACCTTCACTAAAGGAATCCGCTTGGTCCTCAAGACTCGCTCCTTGGAATCAAGGATCCTCACCGGTTTCTCAACGTAAGAAAGATCGGGCTCAAGGTATTCTCCTCATAAGTAAGGACATGTGACTCGTCCTTCAAGTACTTACGAAGCATCGAAACATGAAACACATCATGAACACCGGTATAGGCGGTGGTAACACAAGTCTATAAGCCAAAGAACCAATCCGCTCTTAATATCTCGAGCGGACCAATAAACAGGGAGAAAGCTTCCCTTTCTTCCCAAACCGCTGAAATGCGCTTGAGGCGTACCTTCGAGGAACACAAAGTCAACAACACGAAACTCAAGATCACGTCTTCGGTTGTCTGCGTAGCTTTTACTGTCTACTACGGCGGTAAGCAATCTATCTCTAATCGACTTCACACTCTCGGTGTTGCACCATCTCAGAACCCCAAAACTTAGCCTCACCAACCTCATCCCGGCAAATCGGTGATTGACACTTACGCCCATACAATGCCTCAAATGCGGCGCCATCTCAATGCTTTCGGTGATAGGCTGTTATTATCACGCAAACTTCGACCAGCGGTAGATGTGAATCCCAACTACCCTTAAAACCCATAGCACACGCGTAGCATATCCTCAAGATGCGTATCAATCGCTCGTGACCATCGGTGGGGATGAAGCGTAATCTTGAAATTGACCGTACCCAAGCCTCCTGAGAATGCGAGAACCTAGAAGTAAATCTGGGGTCTCTATCGACACAATGCTATCGGTACACGGATAGTCTCACAATCTCTGAATGTACAACGGCCTTGCCAAGCGACTCAAGGAAATCGCAATAGGGATAAAATAAGAAGACTTAGTCAACCTATCAATGACAACCCAAAGCTGCATCAAAGCCTCTGCAGTGCGTGGCAACCACGAAACAAAATCCATGGTGATATGCTCCCACCTCCACTCAGGAATCTCAAGTGGATGAAGCAAGCCGGCGGTCTCGGTGCTCGGCCTTACCTGGCACCTGGCACGTCAAACATCTCGAAACATACTCGGCTATCTCCCTCTTCATACCATTCCACCAAAGCGCCTCTTCAAGTCACGGTACATCTTAGTACTACCGGATGTATCGTATACTTGGCACTTGTGAGCCTCATCAAGAACCATGCGTTTCACTTCATCGGAAGAAGAGCATGAAAACCTACTGAAATGTCAAAATCCCATCACTACTTATCGCGAACTCGGGTGTATTATTCTCACCCAATCCATCGATAATCTTCATCAGTTCTGGATCGGTAGCTTGAGCTTCCTTGATCCTCCCAAACAATACTGGTGTAGCACGAACACTAGCAAAGAGAACACTATGCTCACTCACAGCGGGACTCCATTCACGGATATCCTCGAGCATCTTCCAAGAAGCGTCACAATAAACCACGAAGTTCTCACCATCACTAGCAAAGCTAAAGCTGGGCTGTAGTCAACCTCCTCTTCAACTCACGAAAGCTAGCCTCACACTTGTCACTCCAAACAAAAGCGGACTTCTTAAGGTAAGATTGGTCATAGGAGTGGCAATCTTAGAAAAATCCCTCAATGAACCTACGGTAATAACCCGCCAAACCCAGAAACTACGGATTCGGTCACCGTATTAGGAGTCTTCCACTTGGTAACAGCCTCAACCTTAGATGGATCTACCGCGATACCATCACTAGACACAACATGCCCAAGAAAAGCAACTTGTTCTAGCCAAAATGCACACTTGCTAAATTTAGCAAAAAGCTGATTCTTACGCAACACATTAAGAATCTCTCTCAAATGATGCTCATGCTCCTCTCGTGACTTGAGTACACAGGATATATCATCAATGAACACCACTACAAAGCAATCAAGGTACTCATGAAACACCCTATTCATCAAGTCCATGAAAACGGCGGCGCGTTTGTCAAACCAAGCGGCATCACAACAAACTCATAATGGCCATACTTGGCGTCGAAAGTCTTCGGGACATCCTCGCGCGAACCCTCAGCGGTGGTAACCACTCCTCAAGTCTAACTTGGAATACACACAGACCCACGAAGGCGATCAAAGAGATCATCAATGTGAGGTAAAGGGTACTTATTCTTTATAGTAACTTTGGTTCAGCGGCGATAGTCAATGCATAATCGCAAACTACCATCCTTCTTCTTCACAAACAAACCGGTGCACGGAGACACGCTCGGTTTAATAAACTTCCTATCCGGCCGGTTCACGCAGCTGCTCCTTCAACTCTCTCAACTCAATTTGGAGCCATCCTATAAGGTGCTCTAGAGATAGGTGAAATCTTAGGGCAATAACTCAATGCAAAACTCTAACTCTCGGTCGGGAGGTAATGCATAATCAGTCGAAAAGACATCCGGAAATTCATTAACTACCGGTACATCCTCTATACTAACAGAAGACATGCTAGTATCAAGCACATAAGCAATACACTCAGTACACCCATGAGATAGAAGTTTTCTAGCCCGTAAAGCAGAAATAACATGTATACCTCTCATAGCATGATCGCCAATAAACACAAACTCGGAATTCGGGCATGGCAAAAGTAACCCTCTTGCGGCGGCAATCTACTAAAGCATGGTAAACACATAGCCAATCCATTCCCAATATCACATCAAAATCCCGGATAGGCAATACTACCAAACACATGCAAAACCCGATCACAAACAAGTACATCACAACCCATAAACCTCGGATGCAAGCATACAATCACCCAGCGGTGTAGACACCTCAAGCACATAAGGCAACCGGCGGGCAAGACACGTAAATTCTCAATAAAATACGATGCATCATATTTGCACCTTTAAAGCAATACACCATTTGTTGTTCCATACCTTTTTGGTAATTGGTTCGGTCAATTTCAAATCAAATTTATACCATTCTAGTTCTCAGAAGCGAAGACCTCTTGATAATCAAGTCGAGGGGCCTCTGGAAGTGACTTCAAAAGCTTTCGTCGTAAAGGATGTGGGGTGTTCGTGAATCACATAAAAGCATCCTTTATATCGGTCGCAAGAATACAAATCATAAGCACATATAGGCATGGCATCAACATCATGCAACATAGTATATCAATTTACTATGTATGTAAATAAGATTTTGAAATATTCATACTATTAACTACCTATCAATGGTAGATAAAACACATTATACAAGGCTAATACACTATCATTGTATTAGACTAATAAAGAGACAATACAACATTTCACGAGTCACTAGGTATCATATTCTTACTAACTAGTATATGGTCAATCCTTATAAGTCAAACCGCATACGGGTCGACAACCAATCATCATGTGATCACCTACTGGCCAATCTCAATGTTCCAACATATCATGAGGAAATTTCACCTTAATCAAGGTAGTCCCCAAATACCCAAACACAACCATCGGAAAGAGTTCTCAAATTCCCAACACTAGTAATACAAGGGCGGTGGTTAATTACTACCATAACTATCTACACTGTATAGTAGTCCATGAAATACTAATAGGTACCACGGGAGGTTTAACCACTCCGCTCTTGAAAGCGTATTACAACGATTTTCTCTATAATGATTAACACGACGATCACCCTTGGGGCCAGACAATCTAGCTTCTCGATTCTAAAAATGGAACAAGGAACAACAACTCTACTAAAAAGCAGCACCCACTCTTGGTATAAGCGCAACTCATAAGCAATATAGGAGAAATATAATACTCTGAGCCACAAACCTACGTAAGACCCGATTCGGTTAGCGTGAATTGCGTGCAATGCTTTCGCATTTCTTCCTCAGTTGATTGCTCGTTTGACTCGTGAGAGAGTCTAGATATGTATGAGAGACCATATTAAGATCAAAATACTTTTAAGAGATGCCATTTAGTTGTTGACTTGCTAAAGTCACAAGTAAATAACCCGGCGATAGTCGAAATGCGACGATTGAGAGTTATTCGGGTTTTTGTGTTTCTAGGACCTCGATTTGGTCCTAGATCTTTACATGATGATTTAATAACATGTTTAGATGTGTTAGACTTCTAATTGGATGCATTCCATAAGTCTCATGAAGTTTTGCCGCCTCGAGAATAGCAATTCTCACTTATGCAGTAGTTTGAGATTGAGCGAGCGTCGTCTGCGTCTTCGAGGAGCTTGTTTCTCCTATCATTTGTTCATCATCGAGAGGCATTCAGGCCTATTTTGTAGCCCTAATATGTGTTTATAATCATGGTTTTATTACCCGTCGGTTTGTGGTTTCATTCGACGTTTCGATAGTAAGTTGTTACGTCTTGCGGTTTTGCCCGGGTTGTTTCGGTGTATTGTTTTTGGGAGTCTAGACCTACTTTAAAATTTGTTTGAGACTTGGATGGATTAGTTTAATGTTTGAGGACTTTAAGGGTTCAATTGTGAGCCATTTTGAAGCTTTAAGGCTCGAGGATGCATCTTGCGGGAGCTTGGCCGAAACCGAGCAAGGAATCAACAAAGGGGTTTTGGTGGTGAGCATGTGATGCAGCTCGCATCATACTTGCATGATGCGACCGCATGAGGTCCTGGCAGCCACATTACGGGTTTTGTGGAAAATTGAAATGTTGTCTAACTTATACCCACCCAAACCCATTCTAAACTAAACCTAAACCCTCCTAACTAACCTAAGACATGTCTAACCATCTATTGGTGTTTTAGATGGGGATTAGTGTGGCTAATTGAGAGAAACAACCCCACCCACCTAAACTAATCTCACTTACCTTCTATCATATAACCACCAACACTTCATTAAACCTCCCATTTTACGCCTACTTCTAAAAACGTGGGAGACTCTCTTGGGGAGGCTTAGAGGGTTTTAGGGTTCTTGAAGGTCCATCCATGGATACCATAGCTAGAGCTCCATTTCTCAATCTACACCATAGATTTGAAGAGGAGGTTGAGGAGAACAAGACACCAATTGGAATTTCGGGATTGTGACTTGTAGGGGCTGAATCAAGGTAAGTTTCTACCCCTCTTTCTCCTTCTTTTGGCTCCATTGACCCTAGGGAAACAATCATTCTTGCTATGTGAGGTCAATGGAAGCAATTTCTAGGGTTGCTAGAGATGCCATGAACCCTAGGATTTCAAATGTTGATTAGGTTGGATGAACCTATGTGAGACCATGATTTATATGAAATTCATGTCTTAAATGGCCTATTGAACTTGGTTATGTTGATTATCCATGAGTATTGAAGTTGATTTGGGAGAGATACTTGGAGGTGTTTTGCCTAATTATGGTTTAGCTTGCAAATTATTGTTGGGAGCTTGATTACTATGTTTTATATGCTTAATAGAGTATATTAAACCTTGTTGTATGATTTAATCATGAATTGGGAATTATGATTGGTAAGGTGACTTGAATGAATTTATGCACAAAATGGCCAATTTGTTCTAAGTTGCATTGTTATGTGATTTGTGGGGTTTATGTGAGTTTAATGAACATGAGAAGATGCCTATTGATGATGGGTATGAACATAGAGGATATTGAGACTCATGGCTTCTAAAAATTTTAGAAAGGGTAGATGGACTCAGCGGAGTCATTATAAGTTCGATTAAGTGCTAAATGAACTTGAGTTGAAATCCTGACGTTTGGATTTCGTTTGATTAGTGAAGTGAAGCATATAACTTCCAAATTTTAAATGGTTGGTGATTGTGATGTGTTTTGTGGATTTTTAGTCTTGGGAATTAAGCAGAATGACTATTGGGATTTGGTTACAAACTTTAAGGAATTATTACGGTGTGAATTTGTAAAACACATAAATAATGAAATGTGTTAGTAAGACTCAAGCAGTCGTTATAAGGCCAATAAAATGATAAAGAGCCTTGGGTTGAAACCCTACCATGTTTGGGTTTGCTTGGGTTGTGCTTGGGCACACGGGTTTTTGGTTGTGTCCTATGGCGACACTTATGTTTTGGAGAATGACTAGAATACATTTTAAGCATGCTTGTTAGAGCATGGGACCATAGAGACATAAGGTCATGAGATTATTTAAGAGAGACTAAGAGAGAATCTTCTTCTCAAGGATTTTGTTGCGTACATATGAAAACACTTGTGCGAAGTGACTACGGAGTAGTCATAATGTTTTAAGTATGGTGTTGGTGTTATCGATCATGTATGACGATTAGGACTATGATTGAGTCGGTATACTTAAAATAAAGACTAAAATAATAAGTCTTGATTGGTGGATATTTTGAGACTAGCGAGTGGTCTTGGTTTGGTTTGAGTTGAGGATTATGGAAGACCTCACCATACATTTTGTTAAGCTTGGCTATGCTTGAAGGGTTAATGACTTGAGGAATAATGAATACCTCAATAAAATAGTTCTTGAACTAAACTTGTATGTTAGTTGAACATAATGGTTATATGCAAATATATGCATTGTTCATGATGTTTGGTAGAGCATTATGTCCTACTTGATTTTATGCAATTATATGCATGGTTTATGAGATTTAGTAGAGCATTATGTCCTCGTGGTTATATGCAAATATGTGCATGGATTATGGGATTTTGTGGAGCATTATGCTATTTGTTTATGTGCAATTATGTGCATGGATTATGAGATTGTTGTAGAGCATTATGTCTACATGGTTTAATGAGTCAGATAATTATGAACTTGGTCTCATTGGTTTATGCAATAAATATTTACTTGATGGTTTGGTTTAAAGTCCAGGGCGGGTTTGGTTGTTGTGTGTCGGCAATGGGGCGATTCATAGTCTTTGGGAACAATCGCTATGAATCGTTGCATTGGTTCCCTTCTCCTCACTATTTGGCCAATAGTGGGATGTGATCTCGTGTTATGCCATCTAGCTAGACATCGAAGCTCTCATTTCTCATCAGGAGGCTGGATGAATAGCAGTACTCATTAGAAACGATGAGTTGAGATTA
>JABEVN020000710.1:0-28750 GCA_013146195.2 Codonopsis lanceolata | reverse complement strand
CTAACCCTTTATGATCCAATTTCTTCCTCTCCCTCCCTCATTTCTTTCATCCACCGTGAGTTTTAGAGAGAGGGAGAAAGAGCTTCCATGGGAGATTTAGATTCCGGAGTTCGGCCAGTGAGATTGTCGACGCGACCGCCATCGCTGACCCTCGCCGAGTAGTCTTTCCCCTCGGTTTGTTTCCACTTCCTAGACATTTGTGGCTCGATTGAAGTGCGTTACTTAAGCCCTAGTTTCTCTCTACATGCGTCTTGATGATAGATTGTTGAGACTTGTTCCTTGTGATTTATTGTTGTTATACATGTCAAAATGATATGTTTTCATGGATATAAATAGATTTTGGTTAAGGGTTTGAAACCAAATGGGTTATTGAGTAAATTAGATTGTTATGATTTAAGATTTATTTTTGTTGGGTTAGAAACCGGATAAATTGTGAATCCAATTTATGCCTCGAACTAGAAATTGGGACTTTGTAGTTTGACCCAAATGAAGTCAATTTATTTATAAAATTTGTTATTCGAACCTTAGGATAAATTCCTGGCTTCTTGTGTTCATTGAATCTCAATTACAAATTTTGAGAATTCTCAGGTGAGACCAATTGGTAATAAGATTGAGTCTTGGCTTAGGACTCTAATTGAGTCTCTTGAATGATGATTAAGTGCGAGATTATCGCTAATCCTTGGGTGGTTTATGTGTGAGTCGAGAATGCGTAGCTTCGAATGACGGGGCGTTTTGAATGGGTTCAATATGAACTAGAACCAATAATACTAGTGGACTTTTTAATGAAGTCCCAAGATTAAATAGGAATGTAATGTGTGACTTTACTTGGGAACCTTGTTAACATCCTTGGAAAATCCGGGATTGCTTCGTGACAATTCTTCCTTAGGAAGGATATTTGAACCGTGTATGCCTTAGTACCCTCTATGATGGGAATCTTGAGTTGTCGTAAAGATGACTGAATGGTCATCCAAGTCATGTGTGTGGTGATGGACTTATGAAGTACCATCACATGGTTAATGATGAATCTTGAGTTGTCTTAAGTCTTACGTCCTTCAAGAGTGCATGCTTGATCCTTAGTTCTTAGGGAACCTCGAGGGGATGTATAATATTATCCATCTTATGATTCTATGGGCCGAGCTTGATAAGGTTTGTTTGTGATTGATGCATTTGAACCTCATGTCTACTGAGATTATGATCTTTAGCATATTGTGTCTCTTATCTTTATAATTATCCTCTTATTGAGTATCAACATGATTTGATTTATAATTCTATTAACAAATGGAATTACAAACTTGAAATTGAACTAAGCTTGGTTGGACGATAATCAACTTAGGTTTCCGCCTTTTATACGTGACTTAGTAATTTTGAACTAAGGTTCCTAAATGGAACGAGAACTTAGCTATGCCTCAACAAGAACCTAGAAAGGAGTCTTGGAACACATATAGTGTTCAAACTCTATTTGATTGGAATTATAGAAATGACTCGACGGAGTCGATGCTAGTGAGTCATTTAACAATACCGACTCAACGATCAACCCCTACGACGCCTGAAATCCGTTTAACTAGAATACTAGTTTCGAGATTCTTAATTTGATTCATGCTCATGCTTGATTATTGGTCGTAAAGAATAACATGCCCACCTGACTTGAATGAGATCGCTATTACCGTGCTCGTCCTTGCTTGATTTCTTAAATAAGTAAATATTACTTGTTTTTCCCAATAAGTTCAGCTGGCATACTTGTCTTGTCCTGTCTTGTCTTCCCTGGTTGACAATTCGTCTACCGTTACGAATCATGAGATTCGTGATAGTGATGGGTTGCCGAACCAGAAACGTGCAAACCCCTCCATTCTTGATCACTTTGGAGAAGAGTACCTTGTGTAACCATTAGGGCGCTTGGAATAATACTATCCTTGGTCGATGTACCATCTCGTACATCCAACAGCACGTTCCTGTTAACATTTTATATTGCATGAGCTACATTGCGGTACCAGATTTATATCATATCCTCTTATATGTGGATTTCTTCTAGTACTTGTGAAATCAAAGTGCTATCATGAATATGTGCACTAAATGCCTAAATATACTTGTTCTTGATCACTTGACGTTCGTGATAGACCCGTGAATTGTATGACACGTATGTGTGTAGATATACATACTCCTACTTGATTCCCCCCTGATTGTCTTCATATGTATATATATGTAGATATACATACTCCTACTTGATTCCCTCTGATTGTCTTCATATGTATATGTGAGATATACATACTCTACTTGATTGCCCCCTGATTGTCTTCATATGTATATAATTGTAGATATGCATATCCTTACATGATAAACTTCCATGAATGAATTATTTGGTACATAAACGAATTTACATACCACACTTGATAATCCTATGAGAGACTTGGTATATGTATATTTATAAATATGCATACTTCTACTTAATTATTCTATGAGAGACTTGGGATGTTCTACAATAAGATATACATCCATAATCATGATTATTCTTGTGCCTTGCTCCCTGACTTGTTTGATTGTTTGTGAACAGGGGATTCACCACGATTCATCTTGGTAATCTACAGTAAAGGCGATTTTCATCTGATACAACCCGGCTTCTTGGGTCTTCGTCGTAACACGATATCATTTCCTCTTATGGCAATATTCAATTTATGTCATATTGTTTAGTAAGTAACGTCTTGGGTCATTATGACTCATCCCGTACCTTGTTTTCTAGTTGCGGTTCGAGAGTCGTATTGAGGGCGCATAGTGCGTGACCGTAGCGAGACCACGGTTGATCGGCGGCATTTCGAGCTTTATGACGTGTGTTCGTGATTGTAATAGTCGATATTTCCGAGTAATAGTGTGGACTCTATCTCATCTAGCATCCTTGACTTGTATATCATATTTTACTATTCTTGTGAGCTCGTTGTATTGTAAGGTTATTTAGACTTTTCGGGGTAGAATACTTGGGTTTTGATTTGGTTCTCCTTTGGGCCGACGTGTTGTGTCGTTGCTCATAGCCTTGGTTTTTATATTCAGTTGTATCCCAGGCACGCAGTAGCTTTGGGGCTTTTCTCTATCTTAGTTGTTATCATTGTTGGTTAACCCCGGCATGCTTTAGCCGTGGGTAAGTGTTATACCAGGTTGGTCCTCACTGAAACGCCACCGGGTGACGATGGTTTGTCCAATGCTGCAATGTTCGACACGCGAGTTTCTTTTTTCTTTCCTTCGTGAGATTTATGTCTCTCTTGGTATCTTTGGCCTTGGTTTTCGAGCCATAGCTCGGGACTACTTTTCCATGTCGCTTCCGCATACTGAATTTTGTAAACCCGTATTTTAGTACGGCCTTATATTTGTGTGTCGAGCTTTTGTTAGCTCGACTGTCCGACTCGCACTATATTTTTTTTAGTGCTTGTCCTCTTCTTGCCTTGTCCTTGCGACGTGACCTTGGGATTCCGTTCCGGAATCCGGGTCGGGTCGCCACAAGTGACATATTTAATACTAAAATGTAGCACTTTCAATGCTATAAAGTGGCTCTTTCACTGTTTCACCCAAAAAAGTGACGCTTTTCATTTATAATGCTAAGTAACACTTTTTAAAGTAAAAGTGATACATTTAAGATCAAAAGTAACACATTTAAGTCTAAGAAGCAACACATTTAAGGTTAAAAAGTAACATCTTTTTAAAGGAAAAAATATATTTTTTTATTGAAAACGCAAAGTGACACATTTTATGCTGAAAAGTGACATATTGTATACTGAAAAGTGATATTATTAATACTAAAACGTGACACTCTTCATTTAAACACGTGAGGGGTGACACTGTAATTTTCAAAAGTCGAAGGGTTGCACTGAGATTACTGAATCTTGGCCCATTTAATATGAATAGGTCTGTCTTATGAATTAAGATCCGTAAGACCGTCCTAAAGGATACCACCCCATAAATTAGTGCCTCAAAGCCCCAATTTACTTCACTTACAAACACTAGTTTTCCAACAATCCCCCACATAAAAGAAATTGACGATAACGCTAATAGACTTCAACAGTTGAAACTTGCATAGGATAGGTAGGTGTTAACCTTTGAACCTTCCCTGGCGATAGCATGCTAACTTTACCGGCTGATTAGTAGACAAGATGTGTTTGAACTATTCTGTCTTTGGTGTAAACGATTACATACTTCACACAGGAATCTTTCTGACATAATTCAGTTCTCGTAGTTATGTTCATACGTGACCCTGAACATACACCTGGTTCTGCAAGAGGGTCTAAGAATTGAGTCTCACGCAATTCTTTTCGAAGTGGCGCCACTTCAATTCTCTCTCACATAGGTGAAACTTAAAAAAAATAAGTTGGGTTTCAGTAAGCCTATAAACAATTGTCAGGGTTCAATTTGCAATACCTAAAATAGGTCAGGGTTTTTTTATGCAATTATCCCGTTATAAATTGATGTTAGTTTTGAAAGTATTTTGATAAAAAGACTTCTACTTTTATCACCATAGAATCGATGTATATTACATTGTTTAGAAAGAAATGTTGGTTTTAAAAACTTTATATTAAAGACTTCTACTTTTATTACCAATAAAAGATATGTCTCTCACATTGTTTAAAAAAAATGTTGGTTAAAAAAGTTTTAAGATTAAAGACTTGTTGTTACAAATATAATAGATACATGTATCTCACATTGGTTACAAAGTATTCTTTTATTATTATCTATAGAAAAAATGTATCATGCATTAGATAGAAATTAATGTTGGTTTTAAAAATACTATTATTACAATAGAATAGATGTATCATACATAGGGCTGTCAAATAAGGCAAAAGCCCACGGGCATGCCCGCCCCACCACCCATTAGGGGCGGGTTGGGCTGATGTATTAGATACCCATTTGAAAAACTGGCTTTTCGGGCTTTGCCCGAGCGGGCTGCGGGCTTTGCGGGGCGGGGGGTGGGCTGCCCGCATTTTTCTTACATTTCTTAAAAAAATTAAAAACATTTACATTAGTAATGTGCAGCTTGAGCCCAACAGCAATTGCCATTTGCCAAAGCCCATTCCGTCTAATAGTCTTTAGGGTTAGTATTAGTACTCTAAATATCTAATCTCAAAAATCAAAAGTTGAAAATTTTTTCACTTTTCACACACTCTCTCTCACGCTAACACACAGCACGCGGCTTCAAACTTTCTTCCTCCGGAGTTGCACCGCCTCGTCCTCGGCGCTAGTCTCCGGCTCCGTCTCATAGTCACGGCCACTGGTTCGTCTCACAGAGTCACAGCTCACGCACAGCATGTCGCACCATCTCCACCTCCTCTTTTTCCCCTTTCATGCATTCTCCAGTCCAGCGGCAGCTTCGTCTCTTCAGACTTTAGTCTTCTTCTCTCCTCCGTCTCTGTTCCTCCATCTTCGCCGTCGCCGAATTGGTCTCTTCAGCCTTCCTCTCTAGTCTCATCTCAGATCTCACGCTCTCTCTCTCCCATCCATCCTGCTTCTAGATCCCGTCTCTGCTCCTCCAGTTTCCCCGTCAGTTCACAACCTCAATTTCTCCATGCCTCCATTTCTGTTCTGTTTGAGTTGTGATATGGATCTATGGTATATTTAATATTGGTATATTAGTATATAATTATTAATTGGTATATTGGTATATAATTTGTATATTTAAATATTTAATAAATAAAAGCATTTTCTGCGGGCTTTGCATGTTTGCCCGCGGCCCTACGCAGGGCGGATTGGGCGAAGAGAGTCAAGGACCGTCAAGATTGCGAGCTTTCCCGCCCCGGCCCATTCAGTGGCAGGCTTTTCAAGCCCGGCAGGCAAACCCGTCCCTTTTGCCCGTTTTGACAGCTCTAATCATACATTTGGAAGAGGGTAATGTTGGTTTCCAAAGTCTTTAGATATACGACTTCTACCATTATTATCAATAGAAGATGTATATCTCACATGGGTTAGAAAGTGATGTTGATTTTAATTTTATATATATATATATATATATATATATATATATATATATATATATATATATATATATATAACTTTTACTATTATTATTAATAGAAAAGATATCATACATTGGTTAAAAAATGATGTTGGTTTTAAAAGTCTTTAGATAAAAGACTTTCAGTTTTATCATCAATATGATAGAAGAGATGTATCTCACATTATTTAGAAATAGATATTGGTTATAATTAAAAATTTTAAGATAAAAGACTTCTACTATTATTCAAGGTTCCAAAAATCGTTAGGCGGCCGCTAGACGGTACACTAGCGCCTAGCGCCTATGGGACTAGTCGGGGCGTACTCGGGGTCTAGGCGGGGCCTAGAATTAAGGCATAATTATCTTCTTTTTCTTTTTTGATAATTTACATCAAAGATCAAGCACATTGACTACAAATTTTTTTTTATTTGTCATTTTATCAAACACTTGTCTATATTTGTAAAATGAACAAAAATATACAAACCTACCAGTAATCCCAATTCCCAACAATCACAAGGCAGGCAATAAACCAGCCAAAACTAAAAACAAAAAATATATTACTCCACCTACCTACTGTCCCTACAACACACAGTCTAACATATCCTCCCTAGTCCCTCCTCATTCTAAATTCTGAGTTTCGAGACAGCCTCCTTCTTCTTCATCTTTTATTCTTCTTCTTTCTTCTCTCTATCTGGCAGACCGGCAACCCCTTTTTCTTCCTTCTTTTTTTCTTCTCTCTTTCTCCGGCAGACCGACTCTCCTCATTTTTTCATCCTCCAATCTCTTTCCTCTTAGATCTAACCCTTTAATCTATCTTCTCTCTCAGCCCACCGAATATCCACAAACTCAAACCCCTTTTCTTTCTACCTCCCTCTCTTCCTCACCATTACCACACCCCTTCCTTTTTCAGTTTGCCCCCTTTCCTTATCCGGTCACAACACGCCAAAAAATCAAAGCTACAAAAATAAATTAAGGTCGGCGGGGTTTGGCGTAGGCACCGACTTGACCGATTAGGCAGCAACTAAGAAACTTACGACGGTGGAGAGGCGCCTAGTGCCTAAGCGGAGCTAGGCGAGGAGTTTTAGAACATTGTTATTATTACTAAATGGGTATATGTATCCCACATTGATTAAAGAGTGATGTTGATTTTAAAAGTTTATCATTATTAACAATACAAGAGAAGTATTACATTTCACATTGGTTAGAAAAAGGATATTTGTTATAAAAGTCATTATATAAAGACATTTTTATGTTATTACCAATAGAAAATATGTATATCACATTGTTTAGAAATGAATGTTAGTTAAAAAGTATTTTATCTACTACTATTATTACTAATAGAAAATATGTATACCACATGGTTAGAATGTGGTGTTGGTTTTAAAAGTCTTTAGATAAAGGACTTGAATTTTCATTACCAATAGAAATAGAAAATAAGTATCCCACATTGTTTAAAAATGAATTATGATTTTAAAAGTTTTTAACAATTTTTTTTAATATTATTATCAAATTAGAAGTTAATTTTAAAAGTCTTTAGATCAAAGATTTTTACTATTATTACTAATACAAAATATGTATCTCATGTTAGTTAGAAACTTATGTTAATTTTAAAAATATTTAGGTAAAAAATCATTTAATATTAGTAATAATAGAAAAAAATTATTATAACAATGGAATAGATTAACAATTTAATTATAATGACTAAAAGTTATATTATTATTACAAAAATTATATATATATATATATATATATATCAAATTGTACCTGTGCGAAGCACGGGCTAAATAACTAGTCTAGTACGGTAATAAAATATAAAGATGGACTAAAGCATAGCCGGAAAATGAACCATTTTTCGAGTAAAAAAGATAACTTGGTACTTGGTAGTACCAAGTGAAAGGCAAAAATGTTATTTGGTTTTTAATCATGCCATATTAGGGTTTAGAAAATAAGAAGTCAAAACCTGCATCTCTTCTGGTGTTAACAGATATAGAAGTACCCAACAGAACTCCTTTTAGTTTATTGTCAACGAGCTTGGGAGTCTTGGCCATTTCATAGACAAACTTGATAGGTACCAACAGAAATTTCGTTTGTTTACCGCCAGTAGACTTTGCCTTAGCAGAGCTGTTGTCGGTAGACTTTGATTTCTATACCGTTCCTTTTACAAGCTTCTCATTAGAAGAAACCTCCTTGGCTTTCTCTTTGTGAGCCTTGGGATAAACATAAGGGACACTTGTATAACCAAGTCCCTGTTTACCCTTGTTACCAAAGATCTGTTTGGAGAAAGAAAGATCAACAACAGTCTTGGAGGATTCACCTTTCTTTGTGACAGAATAGCATACCAAGTTGGGTTCATCATTATAACCTAATCCTGATTTATCTCTACTTGGCTTTTAGCTAGATAGGATTCCTTCAAAGGTTTCCTTAAAGTTGTTCCAGGTGTTAATTGTCTTTTGCAAGACAATTTTCTCCTAATCTAACCCTTTGATGTGCTCAACTAAGCACTCAACTTTGTCACAAAGGAATTTATTTTCACCTTTTAGCTTGATACTCTCCTGTTGACAACTATTGAGAGTTTGGATCTCAGCTACCAGTAGAGATTTCTCAGCAGCAAGCTTTTCATAGTTATTCGCGAGTTTTACATAGGCTACTCTGAAGGAGTTGAACTTCTCAAGCATATCTTGATTATCTTTGAACAATTCTTCCTTACTGAAGCTTTCATAGTTGGTCTCAGCCTTTTCGAACGGATTAGGTGAGATCTCGACTTCATGTTCAGAGTTATAGGTGAGACTTGATTCATGAGCTATTAAGCATATGCTGGCTTGCTCACAATCGTCCTCATCCTTTTCTGAATCCATCTCAAACCATGTAGCAACATGTTTCTCTTCAATGCCTTCAGCCAGCATACCCTTTTGTTTTTGAAATTTCTTATAAGGAGGCTTTCGGTATCCTTCAAATGTTGGCTTTGGACATTTAGAGGCAAAATGACCTGGTTTCCTACAGTTGTAACACACGAGCTAATTGTTAGATGAGCCTTCAACAGTCTTTCTAAAAGGATACTGGTGTGTGTCCTTCCTTCCATATTTTGCCAATTTCTTAAAATGTTTTACAAACATAGCAAACTGTTCATCAGAAAGAAAATCATTTTCACTGGAGGAAGTGGAGGGTTTGTCATCAACTGAAATTGCTTCTTGTACCATGGCTGGTAAGGACAGAGTTTTGAACTACTTGTCCTGCTCTAGAGCTTGACTAACCTCGAGCTCATAAACCTTTAAACTTGCATAAAGACTACGAAGAGTCATTTCATTTAAGTTTTTGGATTCTTTCATGGCGGTAGTTTTAACATGCCAAAGACTACCTAGTGAGCCTAAAAATCTCATGTTCATTTCTTTCTTGTCATAAGTTTTACCAAGAGAAAAACAACTATTTATTACATCGCTGAAACGATCGTATGTTTGTCTCAAGGTTTCCTTAGGATCCTTTTTGAAAGAGTCGAATTGTTGGATGAAGGTGTATTTCCTGTTGTCTCTTGTATCTTGGTCTCCTTCCAAGTATTCGACAAGAGCTTCTCACATCTCTTTTGCAAATGTACACTGAATTACTTGTTGATAGGTGCTGGTGTCTATAGAGCTTGTGATGATGTTAATGGCTTTACTGTCTAGCTCCACCAGCTTTCTTTCATCCTCAGTCCATTCGGTTTCTTCTTTAGGAACTTCTGGAGGATTTCCACCAACAATTGCCAGAAGATTTGGCTTCATTGGAACGTGACATCCTCCTAGCACGCACTTCTATAACCTGTTGTCAATAGAGTTCGTATGCTGCATAATCTTATCCTTCCAAACATCAAAATGGCCTTCGACCAATATTGGGACGTGGTTCGCAATTGACGTAGGTAGCATGTAATATGTTTGTGCCATTGGATCTTTATCTCTCAAGAGGTTAATCTTGGAAAAACTTGTTTTTGAAGAATTTAGCTCTGATATCAATTGTTAGTCCCAAAGGGCACAATACTAAGATAGAAGGGGGGGTTAAATATCTTAGTAAACACTTAAAACTTTTCGTAATATTTCCAAAAGCAAGTACTCACAACCTATTGAAAATGTTGAAGTAACGGAAGACTTGCAAGGAAGACAGACTAAGTCTGCTGGTGAAGCACTACCAGTAGACTTGGCTGATTACTGAAGTTTGCAGCTTAAAGGAATAGTTAAGGTTGAGATAGTGATATAAAGTAGTAGATAACATAATGTAAAGAACACAGTTATTTTGAGATGGTTCGCATTATAAAGAGTGCTACATTCACCACCAAAGCAGTCAACCTTGGATTTGAATGTGAACTATATTTTCCACTAGTTTTATTACAGAAAATCTCTAATGGATCGTGTACAAAATATTTGACTTGTGTTTGGGGGTGGGGGGAATTGAATATTTGGGAAAGCAGAACATTCAAGGTGCAAAAGAATAGTAACAAGTACAACAGTAAGAAGTAAATGATTAACAATTGAAGCAAATCTTGTTGTTGTTGTTGAGGACTTCGTTGATCAGTAAATAATCCCTTGAATGCACTGAGTATGATGATTTGATGTTGTTGAATAAATTCAGAGCATTCAGCACTTTTGCTTCGCACATTCCTCTTTTATCTTCAGTCTTCAATGACAGTATTTATATCGGAGCATTCTTGAGACCGTTGGAGAAGATGAAGTGAGTAACAACTCTATTAGGTTGAAAGCATTAAATGCAGGGAACTGATTTGTTGACTTCATCACCAATTGGATCTGATCAGGGTATGGAGAGGAGTAGGTGCTGGAATTGGCATGTGGGCGACAAACAGAGTTGCAGTCCTGCAGTAGTTGGTACAATGTGTTTGTGTCAGACTGCAGAACCTGTTCTGCTATGTTCAGGAGGCGAAAGTCTTCTTTCTTCAGAAAAGCTGGAAAGGCGTGTCTTGGAAGCCAGGAAGTGATGATGATGGATTAATTCAAATGTATATCTGAATTAATAATCCACTTGGGTTATTTTGAATATCTTGATAGGCTTTATACATCATGTTTGTCCGAAGGCAGACAAGGTCTGCTGCTGAAGGCTATTGGTGAAGTCTGCTGGTAAAGGCTGCTGGTGAAGCCTTTGCCAAAGTCTTTTGCCTAAACCTGTGAAGTCTTCAAAAACTATTCTAAAGACAAAGTTCTACACACAGTTGCCACGCTAACTGGTACGCAGCCCATTTAGCCACTAAGTATAGAACCTAATGTAATGAATGAGCAAATGCAAATTAATATACAATGAGAAACAACAGTTAGTTTCAAAACACTTTAGATCAAATACTACTACTATTATTATTTTTATGTTATAACAAATAGAATAGATGTATCGCACATTGTTTAGAAACAGATGTTGATTTCAAAAGTTTATTTAAAAGACTATTATTATTACTATAGAAAAGATGTATCCCGCATTGGTTAGAAATTAATGTTGGTTTTAAAAATACTATTATTACAATATAATAGATGTATCATACATTTGGTAGAGGGTAATGTTGGTTTCCAAAGTCTTTAGATATAAGACTTCTACCATTATTATCAATAGAAGATGTACATCTCACATAGGTTAGAAAGTGATGTTGATTTTAATTTTATATAAAAAACATGTACTATTTATTATTACTAATAAAAAAAATATCATACATTGGTTAAAAAATGATGTTGGTTTTAAATTTTTTTAGATAAAAGACTTTCAGTTTTATCATCAATATAATAGAAGAGATATATATCACATTATTTAGAAATAGATATTGGTTATAAATTTTTTAAGATAAAAGACTTCTACTATTATTCAAGGTTCTAAAAATCGTTAGGCGGCAGTTAGGCGGCACACTAGCACCTAGCACCTAACGGACTAGTCTGTGCGTAATCGAAGCCTAGGCGGGGCCTAGAATTAAGGCATAATTACTATTATTTTTTTTGATAATTTACATCAAAGATCAAACACATTGACTACAAATGTAATTTTTTTATATTTGTCATTTTATCAAACACTTGTCTATATTTATAAAATGAACAAAAATATACAAACCTACCACTAATCCCAATTCCCAACAATCTGAAAGCAATAAACTAGCCAAGTTTATAACTAAAAACAAAAAAAAAATATTTCTCCACCTACCTACTGTCCCTACAACCCACAGTCTAACCTATCCTCCCTTGTCCCTCTTCATTCTAAATTCTGAGTTTAGAGACAGTCCCCTTCTTTTTCATCTTTTTATTCTTCATCTTTCTTCTCTCTATCTGGCAGACCGACAACCCCTTTTTCTTTTTTTTTTTTTCTTCTCTCTCTTCAGCAAACTGACTCTCTTCATTTTTCCATCCTCCAACCTCTTTCCTCCTAGATCTAACCCTTTAATCTATCCCCTCTCTCAGCCCACCGAATATCCACAAAATCAAACCCCTTTTCTTTCTACCTCCCTTTCTTCGTCACCATTACCACTCCCCCTTCCTTCTCCAGTTCGCCCCCTTCTTTCTTCGGTCATTGCAAGCCACAAAATCAAAGCTACAAAAATAAATTAAGATCGGCGGGGTTTGACGTAGACGCCGACTTGGTCGATTAGGCGGTGACTAAGAAACTTGTGGCGGTGGAAAGGCGCCTAGCGCCTAGGCGGAGCTAGGCGGAGAGTTTTAGAACACTGCTATTATTACTAAATGAGGATATATATCCCACATTGATTAGAGAGTGATGTTGATTTTAAAAGTTTACCATTATTAACAATACAAGATAAGTATTATATTTCACATTGGTTAGAAAAATGATATTGGCTATAAAAGACATTATATAAAGACATTTTTATGTTATTACCAATAGAAAATATGTATCTCACATTGTTTAGAAATGAATGTTAGTTATAAAGTCTTTTATCTACTACTATTATTACTAATAGAAAATATGTATACCACATGGTTAGAATGTGATGTTGATTTTAAAAGTCTTTAGATAAATGATTTAAACTTTCATTACCCATAGAAATAGAAAATAAGTATATCACATTGTTTAAAAATGAATTATGATTTTAAAAGTTTTTAACAAAAAAACTTATAATATTATTATCAAATTAGATGTTAATTTTAAAAGTCTTTAGATTAAAGATTTTTACTATTATTACTAATACAAAATACGTATCTCACGTTAGTTAGAAACTTATGTTAATTTTAAAATTATTTAGTTAAAAAAATTATTTAATATTAGTAACAATAGAAAAAAAATTATTATAATAATAGAAGAGATTAGCAATCTAATTATAATGACTAAAAGTTATATTATTATTACAAAAATTATATATATCTCAAATTGTACTTGTACAAAACACGGGCTAAATAACCAGTCTAGTAAGGTAATAAAATATAAAGATTGACTAAAGCATAACCGGAAAATGAACCATTTTTCGAGTAAAAAAGGTAAATTTGTAGAACCAAGTGAAAAGCAAAAATGTGATTTTGTTTTTAATGATGCCATATTAGGGTTTAGAAAATAATAGAGGTGGCAAATGGATGGGCATGTGCGGATATGGGCGTGCCCATATGGGCGGCGGGCTCAAATGGACGGGCAAATAAGTGTCCATTTAATTACATGGGCATATGTGGGCGGGCACTAAATGGGCATGGGCGCCCATAGGCACCCGTTTACTCATTAACATATAATTATTAAATAGATACAAAAATTACAAAAAAAAAATCATTTCCATCTACAAAAAATTACTCAAACTTTACAACTAACCTTTCAACAATCCGATTTTAAATTTTTGTCAAAAGTCAGGCTTGAGTTTTTTTTTTTTTTTGAAAACGGTCAAAGGGTCTAAAGCTACGTCCATATGTTTTTATGAGTGACATATTAAGTACAATGAGTTGGGTAGTTGTAACTATCTTTTCACTAAATATTAAGTGCATCTATGACATATGTTAAATCAATGAGTCGGATAGTTGCAACTATCTTTCCACTAAATATTAAGTGCATCTATGTCAATATATTTACACAGTTCTCTTAGTTCTCTAGTGAAGTCTGCCTTCAATTTCATTTCTTTAAGCACCTGTTAAATTTAAGCCACCATCAAATTAAAATTACATAAGTAGATGATAAAAATAGTCAAATAAGTCAAAATAGCCCCAAAAATAAGTCATTGTTTAACAGGTGCAAGTCGTTTACTTTCGTTGTACAAATTTTTGCTTGACACCGCCAAACTACCCTTCCACCCCAAGGATATTATCAAGTACAGCCATAAAACTCGAGAGTTTATCTTTTATGGCCTTTGACTGGGTCAAAAAAGTTGTACATAGAAACTTCCTATTCTACCCCCTTTTAAATCGGTAAGTGAGTCGAGTATTCAGCCAAGCTCACAACAACATAGGTCGAGTAACTGACTCTACTCCTCGACATATAATCGACTGAGATAATCATCTCCTCTTTCACAATTCATTTGTTCGAAGAGAAAAATCAAATCAATACCCAAATCAATACCCTACCTCTAACAGCTATCAGGAGACCCTATTTGGATTGATTCAACAGCTCTTCTTGATTTGCTTTCAATTTCATCAACATTATCAAGGTAATTCTTTGAAATGCTCGACCTAATTCATATTCAGTTACTCTACCCTCACATTTTTCCCACATAGTCTAATTAATCTAGATATATTGGTCATCTGTTGTAGTTTGAGTGATTCATGCTTCAATTAATCAACATATTTTGAACTACAATTCCAATCAACTGTATGTGTAGAAACATAATTGGTGTTTATGCTTATTGCTTTTTATGTGTTTCATGTTTACAATTTGCATTTTAATTTATTTTAATAGTTTATGTTAATCTGTTTGGTTTTGCAAACATGGGTGAACTCTTTCAAACATGAACTGAATTTTTTTTGTTTTCAAACATGAATTGCATGTTTTTTTGGTTCTATATGTTTAAAACATAATTGTTGTGATTAATATTTACGATTTGAAATTCTATTATAGAGAATATGTCATTCATTACTCCGCCATCAGAAAGATACTCTGCAAAAGTGTCAACCAGAAGTAAATTGTCAGTTGTAGATTATGTTTATCAAAAATTAGATGAAGAACACAAAAAATTGTTCTTGGATTCTGTATTTGGAAAGTTGTATGGGATTAAGGAGAATATGAACCCCTCCATATGTTGCTACATGTTTTAGTTATGCTAAGGATTGAGTCGCCCGATGAAAATGAGTTGTGGTTATGTATTGGGGGTCAGAAAGTGAGATTTGGGCTCTCAGATTATACGCTAATTATTGGTTTATATTCGGGTGATGAGAGTGATTTTACTAAGGACATCCCTACAACAAAAAGATTATTTAATGAATACTTTAAGGGACGGAAAAAGGCTGTGAGACCCGAAGAATTAAAGGAAGCTTTTTCAAGTGCAAAAAATGAGTTGGACAAATACAAATTGGGACTTGCTGTTATCTACGAATCTGTGCTAAGAGCTAAGGAAATGACTACTTCGATTGACACTGATTTTTTGAATATCGTGGATAACTTGGAGTTGTTTAATAATTATCCATGGGGAAGAAGGTCTTATCCCAATCTTCTAACTGAACTGAAAAAACTTTCGAATAAGGATGGTGTTAAAATCAATACGTTCTATGGCTTCCCATTACCAATATAGGTAAACAGTTGAATTCAACTATACATCAAATGACAATAAATTATTTTCATCACATGTTTCTTACATATAACTTTGTTTAGGTTTGGGTATTTGAATTATTTTGCAACTTTCCTGGATTTGAAGATCTTTATCAGCTGGAAAAGATAGGAACAGAAGTTCCTAGAATGTGTAACTGGAAGTCGACGGGAAATCCAAGCTATGAAGAGATTATTCAAATCTTGGATATACAACATGTAAAATCTTTCCATTATTTCTACCACGATAATGAAAGATTTATTTTATTGTGCATTTCATTAATGAAGTTTTTATTGTTTTTGAATTGACAGGATGTTGCTCTTCTTCCTTTGGTTCCGAATGATGCGGAATCTTGTTTGCGTTATGTTCATGGGTTTCCGGGGACTTGGTGTACAATATACACATATAGTTTAGAGGAACAACCAATTGAAGAAGAAGTTGCCCCTGCTAATGATTTGATGAGGGTAATCTTGCATGTTGTGACTTTTATGCAACAAAAGATCAATGATTGTATCCTTGAAATGAACCGGAAGATTGATGATCATAGTATTCAAATACGAAAGATTGATGATCATATGATTGAAATGAACCAGAAGATCAATGAATTAGTTGAGGCAAGGAGGCAACAAACACCATCCCACCACTGGCAGACACCACCTAACCAGGATGCGGCGATAATACCACCTCTCCATGATACGATGATGACACCACCTGACCACGAGACGATGAAGGCTGCTGGAAATGCAGTGCAAGAGAGGCATGTTGCAGCTGAGAAAGTTGTTGGAAATGCAGTGCAAAAGAGGCCTGCTGCAACTGAGAAAACTGTTGGAAATCTAGTACAAGAGACTCCTGCTGCAAGTCAGAAGGCTGCTAGAAATCCAGAACAATAGAGGCCTCAAGTGAAAGCTGCTGGAAATGCAGTACATGAGAGGCATGCTACAACTCATCAAGTGAAGGCTGCTGAAACACAATTAATAAAAAGAATCAAAATTGAGAAAGGGCAACAAATCAAAAAATCAGAAAGAAATAAGATGAACATTTGGAAGAAGAAGTGTAAGGAAACAAATGGAATGACTATGGAGATAGATTAATGCATATAATAGTATGGTTGTTTTTCTTGTTTTTGTTGATGTTTGGTGGATGATGGCATGGTATGGTAGTTTTGTTGATGTTTGGTGAATGATGGCAAGGTTGTATATGTTTGCCAGTTTTTGTTAGTTGACAATGATCACATGTAAAACATGGAGTTATTTTTTGGGAAGGTTGTATATGTTTGGTGGATGATGGCAGGGGGATTCGTACTTTAGTTTTGGCAAGGTTGTTTATGTTTGCCATTTTTTAGGAACTTGATACTTGAAATGTGCATCTACTTGCTGCTGCTGCTGCTTGTATTTGTTTGAATGAGGAATTCGGAGATGACATTGGTCATGTATTTTCTTTATTTCACAGAGGTCATGTAAAATACACTTGTTTGTGATAATGACAATCCTTGCTTACCTTGATTAATGCAATGAAATTGCTTTGTTTTTGCTTTATTTTGGGTACTACTTATATGAGTTTGTAATTGCAAATATATGTCAATTGAAACTATCTGTTTGTATATTACTCAGACAGTTTGTATATCACTTTCATATTTGCATAGTGTAGATTAAACTTGCAGAGGGTAGGGTAAATGAATCAGTTTACACCTATGGTTGACTTGAGTCAAGTAACTGACATTAGTTACTTGACTCATGCTTAAAGTGATTAAACAAGGTTGTATGCCTACCTGCTGATATTCAGCAGGAAGAACTTTTACACTTGCTAAAGTGTAATCAATTCGATTAATAACGAAACAATGTTTTAACATCAGTTACTTGACTCATGCTTAATGTGATAAAACAAGGTTGTATGCCTACATGCTGATACATCTTCTTAGTTGGGTCCTACTGCCACCTACACATTTTTATCTTCTTATTCACTTAAGAATATATCTTCCCATTGCATAATCTTCTTACACAAAAAAATATTAAATTTAACACCATACCACATAATAAATACAAAACTCTCCCCCCTCCCCCACACACACCAAACAAGTGTCAGGCCACTACACCAGCCGCCCCGCCCCCCCTCCCCCTCACATTCAAACATGCACATTCCCCAAGAAAGTTGTAATCAATTCGATTAATAACTTTTACACTTGCTAAAGTGTAATCAATTCGATTAATAACAAAACTATGTTTTGAATAGTGTAGGGTGGATTACTCAACCCAATATCATAACAAATGAGTCAACTAACTGACATCAGTTAATTGACTCATGCTTAAAGTGATAAAACAAGGTTGTAGGCCTACTTGCTGATATCTTCCCATTGTATAATCTTCTTACACATCTTCTTATACAAAAAAATATTAAATTTAACACCATACCACATAATAAATACAAAACTCTCCCCCCACCACCACACACACCAAAAAAGTGTCAGGCCACTACACCAGCCGCCCCCCCTCCCCCTCACATTCAAACATGCACATTCCCCAAGAAAGTTGTATTGTCTTTTCAAAATCTTTTAGCTTTCCAAAGAAGAAACTTTACTGGATATGTAGGAATTAAAACTATCTCACCCTTCCTGTATAACTTTAATGAAAGTGGTTGAAAGGACTGTTCATTCTTAATAAAATTTATTAAATCCGTCCATTGTCCTGCCTCAGCGAGTATTTATAGAGACATTCCTTTCTTCTTCTCTATCACTCGCAAACTACCCCAAACACTATGTTATGTTACTTAGGAGAATTCTTAGCACTAGATCAAGGTTCCTTCTCAACAACTTTGAATTACTCTTCCTATCCATCAAAAGTTGTTTGGTTAGTTTCGAGGATTCCTATTGTATGAAGATTTTCTTCATCAACCATTTAGCATTCCTTTCCCAGACTCCAGTGACCATGCTCATGTCAGCCGCTCCGTCTTGGTATTGTAGACCTTCTACATGTTCCTTTGCTAACATGCTTCTCTCTCAAGATCAACTCACTTCACAGCTGCAGACTTTCGAAAGGAAGTCGCACGAACTTGTGAAGGCCTCCTCTGCCTGAGAGCTAGCTGAAGGGAGAAGGAAGAGCAGGCGACGAGATCCCATATCTGCGTTTTTCATAGTGTAAAGATTCCGTTTGGCTGCCTCTTTCCACTTTGATTCCCTTGATCTAGGACTTGTATTCCGTTTGCCAACCGGTTAGCTGAATCTGGGTCCATGGTCTTCATAGACTTCTCCTTGTAACATCCTTATCTTTAGATATGTATCAGGTGTTTAGATTAGTTGTTTAACAGGAGTAGTTAAGTCACTGGAAGTTGTATTGAATCTTGTAATCTTTAGATCCTCTTTGTATTCGAGTATATTTTGATCAAAATGAGAACTTGTTCAAACCATCTTTACTTCATATCTATCTTTTAAATAATAGTCTTATTTTAATTGCCAGATTTATCCTTCTGCTTTTTTTTCTTTTTGGAGCAGCAGTTACCACAAACTTGCTTGAGTTAGTGGCCCAGGTGAGTCAAGTAACTGACTTCAGTTATTTGACTCATGCTTAAAGTGATAAAACAGCAAGTAGGCCTACCTGCTGATATTCAGCAGGAAGAACTTTTACACTTGCTAAATTCTAATCAATTTGATTAATAACCAAACTATGTTTTGAATAGTGTAGGGTGGATTACTCAACCCAATATTATAACAAATGAGTCAAGTAACTGACTTCAGTTACTTGACTCATGCTTAAAGTGATAAAACAGCAAGTAGACCTACATGCTGATATTCAGTAGGAAAAACTTTTACACTTGCTAAATCATTCATGTTGCAACAATTCTATTAAACTAATCACTTTGGATAAAATATTAAACTTATGTACTTAAATGTAATTGAGTTTAAGAGATACAAAAGAGATTTTGGTGTTTCTCTAAAAAAAATCAATCATGTGCAGCTTCATCGGCATCGTCATCAGAAAATTTTTCTTCAGCGGCTTCAGCAGCAGCTACTATTGCTTCACCTAGTTGTTTAGCTACTCTGCCTAATCTAAATTTAAGGCATGTAATCTTCTCTTTGTAAATTGTAGCCTTTCCTTCAGCCTTTTCAGCTCTTGTCTTCTGCTTTTCTTCCTCTTCCTTGTGAGCTAAGGCTTCAGCTCTTAGCTCTGCTCGTTCTGCTCTATATGCCTCTTCCAGCTCATTGTATGCTTTCAGTGCTGTAGACTCACCTGTAGAAAACCAGCCAAGTTTAGAATTAAAACCAAAAAAAATATTACTCCACCTACCTACTGCCCCTAAAACCCACAGTGCAGAAGACTCACCTGCAGTATATGCAGCTTGAATTGCAGCAGATATGGAGTCCTTAATAGAGGGTAGAAGAGCTTCAATCTGCTACTGTAATCATGCATCCTGTTCGTTCATCTGCTGTTAGACTTCTTCAATTTGTTGATTCAGATGCATGTTCATCTCCTTGAGGTCTTCTTTGATATGAACCCGAGTGAACTTTAATATGTCCAGGGCTTCATAATAGCTTGAATCTTTAGGAAAGACATGCGCAGTGGCAGCAGGAGTTAATGTGGAAGGGACATCAGGAACAACAGTTGGTGTAGGAGCAGGTAGATCTTTTAGACTTGTTAAAGTCTAATCAACTTGATTAATAACCAAACTATATTTTGAATACTGTAGGGTGGATTACTCAACCCGATATTATAACAGATGGGTCAAGTAACTGTCTTGAGTCATGCTTAGAGTGATGAAACAGGACGTAGGTCTACCTGCTGATATTCAGCAGGAAGAACTTTTATACTTGTTAAAGTCTAATCAACTTGATTAATGACCAAACTATGTTTTGAATACTATAGGGTGTATTACTCAACCTGATATTATAACAGATGGGTCAAGTAACTGTCTTGAGTCATGCTTAGAGTGATGAAACATGAAGTAGGCCTACTGCTGATATTCAGGAAGAACTTTTAGACTTGTTAAAGTCTAATCAACTTGATTAATAACCAAACTATGTTTTGAATACTGTAGGGTGGATTACTCAATCCGATATTATAACAGATGGGTCAAGTAACTGTCTTGAGTCATGCTTAGAGTGATGAAACAGGAAGTAGGCCTACCTGCTGATATTCAGCAGGAAGAACTTTTAGACTTGTTAAAGTCTAATCAACTTGATTAATAACCAAACTATGTTTTGAATACTGTAGGGTGGATTACTCAACCCGATATTATAACAGATGGGTCAAGTAACTGTCTTGAGTCATGCTTAGAGTGATGAAACATGAATTAGGCCTACCTGCTGATATTCAGCAGGAAAAACTTTTAGACTTGTTAAAGTCTAATCAACTTGATTAATAACCAAACTATGTTTTGAAATCTTGTAGGGTGGATTACTCAATCCGATATTATAACAGATGGGTCAAGTAACTGTCTTGAGTCATGCTTAGAGTGATGAAACAGGAAGTAGGCCTACTGGCGATATTCGGGAGCCTATAACGTTTAGACTTGTTAAAGTCTAATCAACTTGATTAATAACCAAACTATGTTTTGAATACTGTAGGGTGGATTACTCAACCCGATATTATAACAAATGGGTCAAGTAACTGTCTTGAGTCATGCTTAGAGTGATGAAACATGAATTAGGCCTACCTGCTGATATTCAGCAGGAAAAACTTTTAGACTTGTTAAAGTCTAATCAACTTGATTAATAACCAAACTATGTTTTGAATACTGTAGGGTGGATTACTCAACCCGATATTATAACAAATGAGTAAAACAAGGTTGTATGCCTACCTGCTCATATTCAGCAGGAAGAACTTTTATACTTGCTAAATTTTTTTAACTTGCTAAATCATTCATGTTGCAGCAATTCTATTAAACTAAAAACAATCAATCATGTGCAGTTTCATCGGCATCGTCATCAGACAATTTTTCATCAGCGGCTTCAGCAGCAGCTCCTGTTGCTTCACCTAGTTGTTTAGCTGCTCTGCCTAATCTAAGTTTAAGGCATGTAATCTTCTCTTTGTAATTTGCAGCCTTTCCTTCAGCCTTTTCAGCTCTTGCCTTCTGCTTTTCTTCCTCTTCCTTGTAAGCTAAGGCTTCAGCTCTTAGCTCTGCTCGTTCTGCTCTATATGTCTTTTCCAGCTCCTTGTATGCTTTCAGTGCTGTAGACTCACCTGTAGAAAACCAGCCAAGTTTAGAATTAAAACCAAAAAAAATATTACTCCACCTACCTACTGCCCCTAAAACCCACAGTGCAGAAGACTCACCTGCAGTATATGCAGCTTGAATTGCAGCAGATATTGAGTCCTTAATAGAGGGTAGAAGAGCTTCAATCTGCTACTGTAATCATGCATCCTGTTCGTTCATCTGCTGTTAGACTTCTTCAATTTGTTGATTCAGATGCAGGTTCATCTCCTTGAGGTCTTCTTTGATATGAACCCGAGTGATCTTTAATATGTCCAGGGCTTCATAATAGCTTGAATCTTTAGGAAAGACATGTGCAGTGGCAGCAGGAGTTAATGTGGAAGAGGACATCGTGAACAACGGTGTAGGAGGAGGTAGATCTTTTAGACTTGTTAAAGTCTAATCAACTTGATTAATAACCAAACTATATTTTGAATACTGTAGGGTGGATTACTCAACCCGATATTATAACAGATGGGTCAAGTAACTGTCTTGAGTCATGCTTAGAGTGATGAAACGCAGGACGATTTAGGTCTACCCGCTGGCGATATTCAGGAAGAACTTTATACTTGTTAAAGTCTAATCAACTTGATTAATGACCAAACTATGTTTTGAATACTATAGGGTGTATTACTCAACCCGATATTATAAACGAGATGGGTCAAGTAAGCTGTCTTGAGTCATGCTTAGAGTGATGAAACATGAAGTAGCCTACCTGCGATATTCAACGGCGGAAGAACTTTAGACTTGTTAAAGTCTAATCAACTTGATTAATAACCAAACTATGTTTTGAATCTTGTAGGGTGGATTACTCAATCCGATATTATAACAGATGGGTCAAGTAAATCGCGTCTTGAGTCATGCTTAGAGTGATAAACAGTGAAACAGAAGTAGGCCTACTCCGCGATATTCGGCAGCTATAACGTTTAGACTTGTTAAAGTCTAATCAACTTGATTAATAACCAAACTATGTTTTGAATCTTGTCAGGGTGGATTACTCGACCCGATATTATAATGATGGTCAAGTAGTCAAGTAAATCGCCTTGAGTCATGCTTAGAGTGATGAAACATGAATTAGGCCTACCTGCTGATATTCAGCAGGAAAAACTTTTAGACTTGTTAAAGTCTAATCAACTTGATTAATAACCAAACTATGTTTTGAATCTGTAGGGTGGATTACTCAATCCGATATTATAACAGATGGGTCAAGTAAGCTGTCTTGAGTCATGCTTAGAGTGATGAAACAGGGAAGTAGGCCTACACTGGCCGTATTCAAGCGGACTATAACGTTTAGACTTGTTAAAGTCTAATCAACTTGATTAATAACCAAACTATGTTTTGAATCTTGTAGGGTGGATTACTCGGCCAGATATTATAACAGATGGGTCAAGTAACCTGTCTTGAGTCATGCTTAGAGTGATGAAACATGAATTAGGCCTACTGTGATATTCGGCTAAAGGGGAAAAACTTTAGACTTGTTAAAGTCTAATCAACTTTATTAATAACCAAACTATGTTTTGAATCTTGCAGGGTGGATTACTCAACCCGATATTATAACAAATAGGTAAAACAAGGTTTATGCCTACTCCGCTCATATTCGGCCAGGGGAAGAACTTTTATACTTGCTAAATTTTTTTAACTTGCTAAATCATTCATGTTTAAAGAATTTATTAAACTAAAACAATCAATCATGTGCATTTCATCGGCATCGCCATCGGAGACATTTTTCATCGAGCTTCAAGAAGGCGGCTCTGATGCGTCACTAGTTGTTTAGCCGCTCTGCCTAATCTAAGTTTAAGGCATGTAATCTTCTCTTTGTAATTTGCGGCCTTTCCTTGAGCCTTTTAACTCTTGCCTTACGCTTTTCTTCCTCTTCCTTGTAGCTAAGACTTGACTCTTAGCTCGCAAGCTTTCGCTCTATATGTCTTTTCCGGCTCATAACTGATGCTTTCAGCTTTGTAGACTCACCTGTAGAAAACCAGCCAAGTTTAGAATTAAAACCAAAAAAAATATTACTCCACCTACCTACTGCCCCTAAAACCCACAGTGAAGAAGACTCACTTGCAGTATATGCAGCTTGAATTGCAGCAGATATTGAGTCCTTAATAGAGGGTAGAAGAGCTTCAATCTGCTACTGTAATCATGCATCCTGTTCGTTCATCTGCTGTTAGACTTCTTCAATTTGTTGATTCAGATGCAGGTTCATCTCCTTGAGGTCTTCTTTGATATGAACCCGAGTGATCTTTAATATGTCCAGGGCTTCATAATAGCTTGAATCTTTAGGAAAGACATGTGCAGTGGCAGCAGGAGTTAATGTGGAAGGGACATCAGGAACAACAGTTGGTGTAGGAGGAGGTAGATCTTTTAGACTTGTTAAAGTCTAATCAACTTGATTAATAACCAAACTATATTTTGAATACTGTAGGGTGGATTACTCAACCCGATATTATAACAGATGGGTCAAGTAACTGTCTTGAGTCATGCTTAGAGTGATGAAACAGGACGTAGGTCTACCTGCTGATATTCAGCAAGAAGACCTTTTATACTTGTTAAAGTCTAATCAACTTGATTAATGACCAAACTATGTTTTGAATACTATAGGGTGTATTACTCAACCTGATATTATAACAGATGGGTCAAGTAACTGTCTTGAGTCATGCTTAGAGTGATGAAACATGAAGTAGGCCTACCTGCTGATATTCAGCAGGAAGAACTTTTAGACTTGTTAAAGTCTAATCAACTTGATTAATAACCAAACTATGTTTTGAATACTGTAGGGTGGATTACTCAATCCGATATTATAACAGATGGGTCAAGTAACTGTCTTGAGTCATGCTTAGAGTGATGAAACAGGAAGTAGGCCTACCTGCTGATATTCAGCAGCTATAACGTTTAGACTTGTTAAAGTCTAATCAACTTGATTAATAACCAAACTATGTTTTGAATACTGTAGGGTGGATTACTCAACCCGATATTATAACAGATGGGTCAAGTAACTGTCTTGAGTCATGCTTAGAGTGATGAAACATGAATTAGGCCTACCTGCTGATATTCAGCAGGAAAAACTTTTAGACTTGTTAAAGTCTAATCAACTTGATTAATAACCAAACTATGTTTTGAATACTGGTAGGGTGGATTACTCAACCGATATTATAACAAATGAGTAAAACAAGGTTGTATGCCTACCTGCTCATATTCAGCAGGAAGAACTTTTATACTTGCTAAATTTTTTTAACTTGCTAAATCATTCATGTTGCAGCAATTCTATTAAACTAAAAACAATCAATCATGTACAGTTTCATCGGCATCGTCATCAGACAATTTTTCATCAGCGGCTTCAGCAGCAGCTCCTGTTGCTTCACCTAGTTGTTTAGCTGCTCTGCCTAATCTAAGTTTAAGGCATGTAATCTTCTCTTTGTAATTTGCAGGCCTTTCCTTGACCTTTTGACTCAAACTCTTGCCTACGCTTTTCTTCCTCTTCCTTGTAAGCTAAGGTTTAGCTCTTAGCTCACGCTCGTCCACTACGCTCATATGTCTTTTCCAGGCTCCTTGTATGCTTTGTCTTTGTAGACTCACTGTGAAAACCGACCAAGTTTAGAATTAAAACCAAAAAATATTACTCCACCTACCTGCGCTTTAAAACCCAGCGGTGCAAGAAGACTAGCTCACACGTATATGCGGCTTGAATTGCAGCGAATATTGAGTCCTTAATAGGGTAGAAGCTTCAATGAGCTCTTAGCAGTAATCATGCATCTGTTCGTTCATCAATTTGTTAGACTTCTTCAATTTGTTGATTGGATGGGTTCATCTCCTTCTCCTTAGGTCTTCTTTGATATGAACTAGGAAGTGATCTTTAATATGTCCGGGGGCTTCATAATAGCTTGAATCTTTAGGAAAGGAAATGCTTGGCACGAGGAGTTAATGTGCGTGGACATCGGCGACGGTTAATGTGGAAGGGTCGGGAACATAGGAGGAGGTAGATCTTTTAGACTTGTTAAAGTCTAATCAACTTGATTAATAACCAAACTATATTTTGAATCTTGTAGGGTGGATTACTCAACCGATATTATAAAGATGGGTCAAAGCTGTCTTGAGTCATGCTTAGAGTGATGAAGCAGGGCGTAGGTCTACCTGTGATATTGGCGGGACAGAAGAACTTTTATACTTGTTAAAGTCTAATCAACTTGATTAATGACCAAACTATGTTTTGAATACTATAGGGTATTACTCAACCCGATATTATAACAGATGGGTAGTGGCTCTTGAGTCATGCTTAGAGTGATGAAACAAACTAAGTAGGCCTATATTATGGGGAAGAACTTTTAGATGTTAAAGTCTAATCAACTTGATTAATAACCAAAATGTTTTGAATCGCTGAACATTTTTAATGGCAGCGATATTGAGTCTTAAGTGAAGGTAAGCTTGTCTACACTTCAGCAGATTCGTGACTAACTGTGAGTTAACAAATTTGTTATGACTTGTTTATCTTGTAGTCTTCTTTGATATAACCAAAGTATGTTTTGAATATGTAGGGTAAACAAGCTTGATCTTAGGAAAAGACATTGCGTTAGCGTCATGAGTTATGTGAGGACATGGGAAGGCCTTGGCGTTAACAGGCGGAAAAAGACTTTTAGACTTGTTAAAGTCTAATCAACTTGATTAATAACCAAACTATGTTTTGAATCGTAGGGTGGATTACTCCATCAGATATTATAAACAGATGGGTCAAATGTGTCTTGAGTCATGCTTAGAGTGAAAGCAGGGGAAGTAGGCCTACTGGCGTATTCGGCAAGATAGCTATAACGTTTAGACTTGTTAAAGTCTAATCAACTTGATTAATAACCAAACTATGTTTTGAATGCGTAGGGTGGATTACTAACTGATATTATAACAATGGATAAGTCAAGTGCTTGTCTTGAGTCATGCTTAGAGTGATGAAACATGAATTAGGCCTGGCTATTTGATATTGGCAGGGAAAAACTTTAGACTTGTTAAAGTCTAATCAACTGATTAATAACCAAACTATGTTTTGAATCTTTGTAGGGTGGATTATTTCAATCAGATATTATAACAGAGATGGGTCAAATAATGTCTTGAGTCATGCTTAGAGTGATAGAAAACAGGGGAAGTAGGCCTACTGGCGATATTCGGCGGCTATAACGTTTAGACTTGTTAAAGTCTAATCAACGATTAATAACCAAACTATGTTTTGAATCTTGCGTAAGGGATTGGATTACTCGGCAGCCCGATATTATATGATGGGTCAAGTAACTGTCTTGAGTCATGCTTAGAGTGATGAAACATGAATTAGGCCTACCTGCTGATATTCAGCAGGAAAAACTTTTAGACTTGTTAAAGTCTAATCAACTTGATTAATAACCAAACTATGTTTTGAATACTGTAGGGTGGATTACTCAACCCGATATTATAACAAATGAAATAAAACAAGGTTATATGCCTACTGCTCATATTCGGCGAGGAAGAACTTTTATACTTGCTAAATTTTTTTAACTTGCTAAATCATTCATGTTGCTTAATTCTATTAAACTAAAAACAATCAATCATGTACAGTTTCATCGGCATCGTCCGAGACAATTTTTCATCAGCGGCTTCAGCAGCAGCTCCTGTTGCTTCACCTAGTTGTTTAGCTGCTCTGCCTAATCTAAGTTTAAGGCATGTAATCTTCTCTTTGTAATTTGCAGCCTTTCCTTCAGCCTTTTCAGCTCTTGCCTTCTGCTTTTCTTCCTCTTCCTTGTAGCTAAGGCTTGACTCTTAGCTCTGCTGGATACGCTACATATGTCTTTTCGGCTCCTTGTATGCTTTCGGTCTTTGTAGACTCACACGAAAACCGACCAAGTTTAGAATTAAAACCAAAAAATATTACTCCACCTACCTTAAAACCCAGTGAAGAAGACTCACTGCGGTATATGCGGCTTGAATTCGGCCGAGATATGAGTCCTTAATAGAGGGTAGAAGAGCTTCCTTCTTTGTAATCATGCATCACATTCGTTCATCTGTTGTTTCACTTCTTCAATTTGTTGATTCGGATGCGAGTTCATCTCCTTGAGGTCTTCTTTGATATGAACAGTGATCTTTAATATGTCCAGGGCTTCATAATAGCTTGAATCTTTAGGAAAGACATGTGCAGTGGCAGCAGGAGTTAATGTGGAAGGGACATCAGGAACAACAGTTGGTGTAGGAGGAGGTAGATCTTTTAGACTTGTTAAAGTCTAATCAACTTGATTAATAACCAAACTATATTTTGAATACTGTAGGGTGGATTACTCAACCCGATATTATAGATGGGTCAAGTAGCTGTCTTGAGTCATGCTTAGAGTGATGAAGCAGGGGCCGTAGGTCTACTGGCGATATTCGACAAGAAGAACTTTTATACTTGTTAAAGTCTAATCAACTTGATTAATGACCAAACTATGTTTTGAATACTATAGGGTGTATTACTCAACACGATATTATAACGAGATGGGTCAAGTAAGCGTCTTGAGTCATGCTTAGAGTGATGAAACATGAAGTAGGCCTACTGGCGATATTCGGCCCAGGAAGAACTTTTTAGACTTGTTAAGTCTAATCAACTTGATTAATAACCAAACTATGTTTTGAATCTTGTAGGGATGGATTACTCGATCCGATATTATAAGATGGGTCAAGTAGCTTGTCTTGAGTCATGCTTAGAGTGATGAAAGCAGGAAGTAGGCCTACTGTGATATTCGGCGGCTATAACGTTAGACTTGTTAAGTCTAATCAACCCAAACTATGTTTTGAATGCGTAGGGTGGATTACTCAAACTGATATTATTATAACGAATGGGTCAAGTAAGCGTGTCTTGAGGTCTTAGAGTGATGAAACATGAATTAGGGCCTACCTGGCGATGACGGGGAAAAACTTAGACTTGTTAAAGTCTAATCAACGATTAA
>JABEVN020000709.1:0-28757 GCA_013146195.2 Codonopsis lanceolata | reverse complement strand
GGATGCGACCACAAGGTCCCTGGGCAGAATTACGGGATTTTGCAATCTTTCACCATCAAGTCCGAATTCTACCCACCTAAACCCATTTTTAAACCACACCTTAACCCTCCTACTTAACCTAAACTAGTCCTAAACACCTATTAGAGTTATTAGGGTTGATTAGTGGATTGATTAGAGGATTTAATCCCCCCTATTTAAACCCCAAATCTGATTACTCTCTCCCTCAAACAGTTTCAGTTTTCTTTTCTGCATACCCAAATGTAAAACTTGAGAGAGCTTGAGAGAGGAGGTCTAGGCTCTGAAGGGTCCCCTCCTTGGTGGCCATTGGTAGAGGTCTTCTTCCCAAGCTACACCTTGATTTTGAAGAGATTGAAGAGAACAACACCCATCTCCAAGAATCCGAAATTCTGTTTTGTGAGGGCTGATTGTGTAAGTTTCTACCTCTCTTCCTTGATTTTTAGGCTCCATTGACCCTAGGAAACAACCATTTATGCTATGTGAGGTCAATGGATGCCATTGTTAGGTTTGTAGAAATTCATGAACCCTAGGTTTCAAATTGTTAGAAGATGGGTGAACCTATGTGAGACTTGTTTTATATGGAATTCATATGCCAATTAGTCTATTAAACTTTGCTATATGAATTGTTCATATGTATTGAGATTAAATGACAAAGATATTTTGAAGGATTTTCCCCAAATTGTGTTTTGGCTTGTTAAACATGATGATAAGCCTAATTATGTTATACATGTTTAGTGGAGTCTATTGAATCTGTTATGTCGATTTTCTATGAGTATGTTGGTTTGATTGAGATACTTGAGGGTGTTGCCCTAATTTTGGTTTAACTTGCAATCTATTGATGTGAGCTTGAATAATATGTTTTATATGCTTAATAGAGTATATTAAACTTTGCTATATAAATCGTTATGTGTATTGAGCTTAAATGACAAAGATGCTTGGAAGGGATTTTCCCCAAATTGTGTTTTGGCTTGTTGATCATGGTTGTAAGCCTAGTTATTGAATTATACATGTTTAAGAGAGTATATTAAACCATGTTGTATAATTTAATCATGATTTGAAGGTTATGATTGGTATGATGACTTGATGAAATTATGCACAAGATGGCTAATTTATTCTAAGTTGCATTGTTAATTAGTTTGTTGGGTTTATATGATTTTATTGAATATTGGGATTTGGTTTTGGCGACAGTTATGAACTTAGGGAATGATGAAGCCTAAGCTTCTATTCCTTGAATTTTCGGAAAACTTAGATTGAACTCAACGGAGTTAACCTTTGGGTTAGAATGAATCCTAGAACTATAATCTTAAGTCCTACGGATTTTGGGTAGAATTCATGGAGGTCGAGCCTCCAAGAAGTTTTGAAGTGTGTGAAGCACACTTGATTATGAACTTATATGATTCTCGGTTGTGATGTTTATGCTAGTTGTGGATGAAATGCATGACTAGTTTGATAGTAGAGTGTTTACCTACTTGTTTTGAGCATATGAGTATATATTACTTGTGCTTGGGTTTGAGTCCAATGAGTCGGTTTGGTTGAGTTTTGTGTGGGACGATACATCGCCTTCACGAATTGTGAGATTCGTGATCGCGATGGATCGCCGTGTCGGGTTTGCACACACCCTCCATCGATGGCCACGGTGGGGAAGTAGTTTATCTTAGTTGTAGTAATACACATGACTTTGATAACTATGGAACTCGAGCGAGATCGCCTCGGGACGCCGATATCTACGAGAGGGATATCGAGGGCACATAAAGGTTTTGCACGTTTTTTGCGTGAGCGACACACGCGAAGAATTTGGGTAATGGTATCATATCCCTTATACATGAATTGTTTCACAAGTGCTTAAGTGAATAACGTGCTTGGTGAATTGGATATGATATGATGTTTGTTTTGTTTCTTACATGTTATACTTAATAGATAACATATTGATTAATGTTGTTAAGCATGTATGCTATCACATGAGTATTATTGGAATGTGGTTTTATGCCAAAGGTATAAGTCATTATGGAGTTTATATGCCTTGACATGAATATTATGGGAAGGCTATGTTATAACAATAACATGAATTACCGTTGTTAAGTTAATATGCTTTATCATGAATATTATTCGGATATGGCATTATGTTAAAAGCAGGGATTATTGTTGTTAAGTTTATATGCCTTGACATGTAAATCATCGAAGGCTATGTTATATCAATAACAAGAATTATGATCGTTACATATAAATGCCTTGACATGGATTTTAATGAGATGTTATACTACAATGATAACATGTTTTATTAATGTTGAGCATGGATGCCATAACATGATTTTATATAAGGTTATTTCATGACGATAGCATGATGTATTTTATGATTGAGCATTATGCCATGGTAGGAAGTTATGGTTAGTAACTTACTAAGTCTTGTGACTTACCTTTATTTGTTGGTTGTTTTCCCTAGATCCGAGCCCAGCTGGATCCAAGTAAATCGAAGATTGCGTTGACAAAGATTCTTTTCAAGGTTGCTACTTAGATGTTTGTTTTGTTTTGGTGAGGTCGTTGGGAAGATGAAGTTATATAAACTTCATTAATTGGGTAGCAAACCTGTATGTGTTTGTAATGTTGTAATTATGTTGTTAGCTTATTCTTTTGGTAGCCACCAAGAGAAGTCGTGCTAGATGTATATTGGTAGTTATACCCCTATATATTTTGTTATTGTTAGTACTATAATTATTGGTACTTATGTTGTTGGTAGCCGACGGGTTTTAGTCGTGCTTGTTATTTGGTGATCATGTTTAGCATGTTACATTGCTAGTTAAAGTATTATGTTTGTTCTCCATGTTTTAGCCGGAGTTTAGTTGTTAGGCTAGAGTCTTAGACTTAGTTTAATGTTGTGTTCTACCGAAGTTTCGCCGATGACTTGGTTTATATTATGCTTATTATTGAATTGCATAACAGTGGAGTTTGTCCTACGTGCCCAATGTTGCAAGACGCGAATCGAATTTTTGGACCGAGAGATTAATCATCTCTTTGGTTGTTTTAGTTTGAGCTTGTTAGCTCGGGCGCCCACTTTTTATTTTATTTCGCCTCGCATGTGTTTTGAGTTGCCTGTATCGCCGTTATGGCCCTACCCATTATTTGCTACTGTTGTTATTTGCTTTCCCGCGGCACGACCTTGGGATTCGCTTGGGATCCGGCCGGGTCGTCACGCTTGGTATCGAGCTATGATTATAAATTTAGCTTTCAGCCGGGATAGGTGAGTCGGGTAGAAATAACGAACGAGGACAAAACTCGGGGATCGTACCAGGCGGCATCCCATAGAGGTTGGAGACATTTTGCCCCACCCTATTGAACTTACCAAACAACTCTTCTTGGTTGGCACACATTTGTGCCAACTGCTGATTTGCCATTTGGGCTTCAAGGGCAACCTCTTCTAGTTGGAGATCCCACTAAGCGGTCCTCCTCCTCTCTTCGGGTTCCTCACGTGAGGAACCCTCACTCCCTGGCGTCGCCATTTGCTCAAACAAAATGACCCTAGTGATGGCGGGCCCAGCTCTAATCCTCTCCGCGTGTCGAGGCCATCTCACTCCTGCCCCCTACACAGTTTGGTAATCAAATGCGGGAACGCGAACCCCGCATTTGTAGTGCCTCTAATAAGGGTGTTAATTTGGCCGTTGATCAGGCGGCCAACATCGACAGACCCACCAGTCATGATGGTGTAGATCAGGACGGCCTTAGCCAAAATCACCGTGTGTTGGTGACTGGAAGGCATAAGGCGAGCGCAGATGAATTTAAACACGGGCTTGGCCGTGTTCAAGAGGAAGGACTCCTCCATGGTGCGTGGACCGTAGGGTGGATTACGGTTTTGGGTCCACACCACACCAGGGAGGGCAATGGTCGCATTGACCACCTCGACAGGGACAGAGGGATGGAGGTGAAGGCTATAGTCATCGGCACCCTCTGCAAAGTTAGAGGTGCCGTAATACATGTTAATACCTTGGGATAAGAAATCGACATCCTCGCCCCTAACAAAGACAATCTCTACCACCCCCCATCTATGCCAATGCGGCCATTGGCATAGAACTCGCAAAAAATAGGCACAACTGCCTTGTCCGGAGAATCGATCAACAACCCCCACCTACGGGTCCTAAAGTTATCTTGTAGGCCAAATTCTTCAGCCATGAATCCCCTCTCGGGAATTAAAGATTTGGAGAGCTTGGCCGCGTATTTTTCCGAGGCCTCGAAAGAATTAAAACAGCGGTTGTCATAGCGTTGTTCTTCCTCCTGATCGGGCGAGAGGAAGAGGGGCCGGTATTTCTTCGTTTGTGAGACATTATTGTTTGAGCAATTAAAAATTAAATATTTAACAATTAAAGTATTATTTTTTAAAAAAAATTTAAAATTTAAAATTAAAATTTATTATTTCCTAAAGCATGCAAATATACTATCTCTACGTAAAGTTCTAACACCCTAACATGCAAAAATTTATATATAGAAATTTAAAATGGAAGAGGGTTAGAGTTACTTGGTTTGCATCTTTACGGTCGCCGGAGTTCGAGCTTTGATGCCGGCAACAATGGAGTCCCCACCTTGCTTCACTCTTCACATGGGGTGAAATGGAGGGTGAATAGATGAAGAGAAGTTGAAGAGTTTGAAGACGGGTGAAGGAATTCTTGAGTAATTGCCGGAATTTGGAAGGATTTTGGAGATCTGTCGCATTTTGGAGAGGAGAGTCGGCTGCTGCACTGCCTTGCTTGAAGATGATAATGATTCTGGTGATCTGCAATGAGGAACCCGACTATTGCTTATATAAAGACACCTTGCGGTCGCAAGGTGGCTTTTACCTTGCGTCCGCAAGGTCGACAGCCCAGGCATTTCGTATTCTCAACTGATTCCACGTCTGCCTGTACCAAGTCACGATGTGCACATTTACTGAGGACCTTGCAGTCGCAAGGCCCAGGGCACCTTCCGTCCGCAAGGTGAGCAGATTGTCTCCCTTTTGTTTCTTTTTCAGCAGTTTCAGTAGTTTAACATTTAAGTCCATCCGCTATATTCCGTTACGTCTCGTTACTTTCTGCATTATAAAACTCTACAAAAACTCTACACTAAAATTATTAGCAACATACAAATACAACATTAAGATGCTTTTCTCCCCCAAACATGGATTTTGGCATATTTAAGTAAATGTCTAAAATTACATTTAACGGAGAATAGCATATTTAATTAACTACAAAAGCAATAAAGATTCATCATAGTGGGTTGCCTCCCACTTAGCGCCTTTGTTTAACGTCTTTGGCTCAACCCAACTGCAAACCTAATCATTGGGTGGTGTGTTGTTAGCCAAACGAATTAATTCAATTGTTCGTTCAACTGACATCGGTTCAAGGTATGGCTTAAGTCGGTGTCCATTAACTTTAAAGACTTCATTATTTCTTGGATTTCTTATATCAATCGCTCCATGAGGGTAAATTTGGACAATTGTGAAAGGACCAGACCACTTAGAATTTAACTTTCTAGGGAATAACCTAAGTCTAAAATTAAAAAGTAAAACTTTCAATCCTAGTCGAAACATCTTATTGGCTAACCCCATGTCATGATACTTCTTGGTCTTCTCTTTATATGTTTTGGAATTCTCATACAAATTTAGCTTGTGTTCTTCTAATTCATTTAATTGAAAAAATATTTCCTCACCAGCCAAGGTTAAATCTAAATTAAAGTCTTTAACAGCCCAATAAGCTTTATGCTCGATTTCAACTGGTAAATGGCATGCTTGCCATATACCATTCGGTACGGACTCATTCCTATTGGAGTCTTGTAAGCAGTTTGGTATGCCCATAAAGCATCCTTAAGTTTAGATTCTCAATCTTTACGATTAGGCCTAACAATTTTTTATAATACTGCTTTAATTTGTCTGTTACTAACCTCTACTTGGCTAGATGTCTGAGGATGATAAGGTGTAGCTAGCTTGTGGGTTACACCATGTTTCTTAAGGACATTATTCAATAATTTATTAGTAAAATGAGTTCCTTTAGTCACTTATAATGGCCTTAGGTACTCCATATCTAGCAAAAAGATCTTCAACAAATTTAACCACAGTTTTACCATCATTTGTTTTAGTAGCTATGGCTTCAATCCATTTAGACAAATAATCAACAGCTACCAAAATATATTCACAATTATTTGATACTGGAAAAGGACCCATGAAATCAATGCCCCAAACATCAAAGATTTCAACAACCATATTAGTGTCTAAGGGCATTTCATTTCTTTTTCCTATTCCACCAGTTCTTTGACATTTATCACAAGTTCTATAAAATAATTCACAGTCTCTAAAAACCGTAGGTCAATATAAACCAGATTGTAAAATTTTTCTAGCAGTTTTATTCTCACTAAAATGACCACCACAAGAATATTCATGGCAGAATTCCATAATGCTTTGTTGGTTTTTTTCTGGAATACATCGCCTAATTAAAGAGTCTGAACATATTTTATATAAATGAGGCTCTTCCCAAAAATAATTTTTTGCTTCAGCCAAAAATTTCTTCTTTTCATAATGATCAAAATCAGGGTTTATGATATCAGACACATAATAATTAACGAAATCAGCATACCAAGGGTTTGAATCTTTAATTGCTAATAGTTGTTCATCAGGAAAATCTTCATTTATGAGAATTGGGTCGTCAATAAATTGACGTTTAAGTAAGGGTGAAAATTCTAATCTAGACAAATGGTCGGCTACGACATTTTCGGTTCCCTTTTTATCCTTGATTGTAATGTCAAATTCTTGCAATAATAGCATCCACCTAATTAGTCTAGGCTTAGCATCTTTCTTACTCAATAAATATTTTAAAGCACAATGATCAGAAAATATTATCACTTTCGATCCTAACAGATATGGTCTAAATTTTTCTAAAGCATACACAACTGCCAAAAATTCTTTTTCTGTTGTTGTATAATTTAGTTGTGCATCATTTAGAGTTCTACTAGCATAATGTATCACATGAGGCTTTCTATCTACCCTTTGTCCTAACACGGCTTCAATTGCAAAATCTGATGCATCGCACATGATTTCGAAAGGAAGAGACCAATCAGGGTCAGATAAAAAAGGGGCAGTAGTTAATCTTTCCTTTAATAAATTAAATGCATCTAAGCATTCTTGATCAAAAACAAACTCTGTATCTTTTGCTAACAAGTAACATAGAGGTTTACAGATTTTGGAAAAATCTTTTATGAATCTTCTATAAAAACCAGCATGCCCTAGAAAACTTCTAATACCTTTAACAGAAGTTGGAGGTGGTAATTGTGAAATAACTTCTATTTTCACTTTATCAACTTCACTTAATTTATTTGACACAACATGCCCTAAGACAATTCCATGTTTGACCATGAAATGACTTTCTCCCAACTTAGAGTTAAATTTGTTTCACAGCATCTTTTCAAAACTGATGTAAGATTTTCTAGGCAATGATCAAAGGAGTTTCCAAAAACTGAAAAATCATCCATGAAAACTTCAACACATCTTTCTACTAAATCAGAGAATATAGAAATCATGCATCTTTGAAAGGTGGCTGGTGCATTATATAGTCCAAAGGGCATTCTCCTAAAAGCAAAAGTACCAAAAGAACATGTAAATGTTGCTTTCTCTTGGTCTTCAGGTGCTACAGGAATTTGATTGTAACCAGAAAAACCATCAAGAAAAGAATAATACTCGTGACCGGCTAGTCTTTCAAGGATTTGGTCAATAAATGGCAAAGGAAAGTGGTCTTTCCTAGTTGCCGCATTTAGTTTTCTCAAATAAATGCACATTCTATAACCAGTAATAGTTCTAGTAGGAACTAATTCATCTTTTTCATTTTTAACAACTGTAATTCCTGACTTCTTAGGAACTACCTGAACTGGACTAGCCGATTTACTATCTGATATTGGGTAAATTATACCTGCATCTAGAAGCTTAAGAACTTCTTTTCTTACGGTTTATTCCATGTGAGGGTTAAGTCTTTTTTGTCTTTCTCTTGAAGGTTTACTACCTTCTTCTAAGTGTATTTTATGCATGCACATAGACGGACTGATACCTTTTAAATCAGCTAAGGACCATCCTATGGCTTTTCTAAGTGTCCATAAAATTTTCAATAAACTTGTTTCTTGTTCTTTAGTTAAATCAGCTGCTATTATAACAGGTAAAGTTTTACATTCCCCTAAAAATGCATATTTTAGGTGGGGTGGTAATGGTTTTAATTCTTCTACTAGAGGAGATTTAACAGATGGCATAAATTCATAATTTTCTGGTTTTATTGTTTCTTCTACTTTAACCTCCTCATTCTTTCCTTCTTTCACATCTTCATTATTTTCTACTTTAACATTCTCTATCTCTATTTCTTCAAAAAGGGATTTTAAAATTTTTACTTCATCTTCTTTAATTTCATTAGTTTCATCTTCTACTTTTTCTAATTTATCATAATTATTTTCTGATTCTGATTCTTTCTCCATATTATTCTTATTTTTAAGAGCTTCTAGCTTCTCTCTTTCTTGTCTTTCTTCTTCTTCTATTTCTCTTTCTATCTCTTCAATGAAATTTTTATGGGAGGGATAGGACTATCATCATAAACTTCAAATACATCTTTCTCATAGTCGTCATCTTCATTATCTTCCTCAAAAGTTTCAGTTGATAATTTTTCAATTTCGTCTATAGAGAAACATGCATTTATGTCACTAGGTCTATTCATAGCATCATAAACAGAGATTTCAATAGTTTCACCTAGGACTGACATTATGAGTTTACCATTTTTAACATTTATCATAGTATTGGCAGTGGCCATAAAAGGCCTGCCTAACAAGATAGGAACTTCATTATTCGTGCAAATCTTCCTTTCCATCTCTAGAACCACAAAGTCGATTGGAATGATTAGTTTATCAACCTGAACTAGGATGTCTTCCACTATACCCAAAGGATGTTTAACTGAACGATCAGCTAATTGTAATTGCATATTAGTGGATTTTAGTTCTCCTAACCCTAATTGTTTATAGACCGCAAAAGGACATCAAGTTAATACTTGCTTCTAGATCTAGCATTGCTTTCATCTTTTTAGAGCTTCCCAACGAAACTTGGATATTAAAGCTACTAGGGTCTTTCAAGTTATGTGGAAGTTCGGGTTGTAAGACAGCACTTACGTTTTCAGAAACAATACTTTTCTCATTGTTTTCAAACTTGTATTTCTTATAGTGAAGATCTTTGAAAAACTTTGCATAAGTTGGAATATTTTTAATAACGTTAAGCAAAAGAAGATTAACATTCACTTTTGATAACATATTCTAAATTTTCAAAAATTGTTTGTCCATTCGGTTTTTCATAAGTCTTCTAGGGAATGGAACTGGAGGAACATATGGTGGTGGAGCCACATATGGTTCCTCTTCTTCTGGTTCTATATCTTTCTCTACTTCTACTTGACTTTCTTTATTTTGAACTTCTTTTTCTTTTTCCTTGTTTGGAATTTCTACTTTTACTTCTACTTATTTATTAATTGTTTGGTCATTCTTATTACTATTATCCTTTTCTACTTCCTTTTCAGAATTATCTACTTCATCAGGCACATTAGAAGAATGAACAGGATCACTTACCTCTTCACCTATTACTTTACCGCTTCGCAAAACAGTGATTGATTTTGCTTGCTCAGTTTAACTAGGGAACTTCCCTTCTTCTCTTTTCTCGGTATCAGAATTCACGATGTGCTTCTTTAAATTTTCAACTTCTTCAAGCAGATATTTTAGCAGAACAGCTTGACGTTTGCTTGTTCCATCTTGTTTTGGAACTTCTTCAATTCTTAATTGATTTTGATTTGAAAATTGTTGTGGTTGTGGTTGTTGCGGCTGGAATTGTTGAGGTTGTAAAGGTTTATTTCCTCCCCAAGAAAATTTATGATGATTCCTCCAACCAGGATTATATGTGTTTGAGTAGGGATCATTCCTTGGCCTTTGAGGGTATACGTTCATAGCATTAGCATGTTCAGCATACATAGCACTTGATGGACAAAAATTAGTAGCATGAGAATATAATCCACATAAAGCACATGCTTCTTGAATTGACCAATTTTCAAATTGAGCTTGTGTATCTGATTTTTCTTGAACTTGGTATAAATTCCTACTTTTACCTCTAGCACTTTTCTGTTGAGAATTTACACTTAACATCTCAAATAATTCATCTAGTGCTTCTGGTGTCATTCTATTAATAGAACCACCAGCTGCACTGTCAACCATAGTTTGTAAGTCTGGCAAATGACCATGATAAAATTGAAGTACTAACACATGTTGAGCCAGATTATGATGAGGACACATAATGAGCAAATTTTTAAATCTATCCCAAGACTTATGGAATGTTTCACCTGGTTCATTTTGGAATGACATGATTTGTTTTCTATATTCAGTAAGAGATGCAAGCTTATAGTATTTACTCATAAACAAATCATATAATTGAGCCCAAGTATAAACACTACTAGGTGTTAGATTCATAAACCATCGTTTTGCCATATCTTTTAATGCACTGGGAAAGTATTTCATTTTAACTTGGTCTTCAGTCAACCCTCCTAAAGGAAAAGTACTCATCATATATTCATAGTCTCCTAAGAAACTGACAGGATCTTCGTTTAACATTCCATGAAAGGTAGGTATAGCATTAAAATAATAGTCTTTTAATTCGAAATTCCTTACTGCATCTAGTAAGACTAGACATGATGTCACTACATTTAATGAAGGTCTACTGAAATAATTAATAATTCTTTGATTAACAACTACTTCCATATTTCTTCTAGCCGGTTCTTCTTCTCTTTGATTCGCATTAACCGGATGAACCGTATTTTCAGGATTTTGATTAATATTATCCATAGGAGGATCAACCAGAGGATCCTCTTGATTCAATTGCTCTTGATTATCAGGCTGGGTTGCTAGATTTTCAAACTCTTCTTGATTTCTTATAATATTATTTATATCTTGATTCAGTTCTACCAGTTGAGGATTTAAAGATCTACGACCTTGCATAAAATAATTAAAGCAATTTAAAAACAACTAACTATTAAAAACAAATAAAATAAAATCTTTTTGTATTTTTATTTTATTAGAAAAACTAAAAATTAAAATTAAATTAAATTAAAAATTACGCTACCAACAAACTAACTATGTGAACTAGCTTGTCCCCGGCAACGGCGCCAAAAACTTGATCGATGTCTTATTTTAATTATTTCCTTGCAAGTGGACAAGACTATTGGAGAATAGTTTTGGAAGCAAGAGTCGAACCCACAGAGACAAGAGATCACAGAAAGTGCAATTTATTGATAGCAAATTATTAATCTAACGGGGGGTTTTTATATTTATTATATTCTAAACTACTATTATTATTTAGGTGTTTAACTAATTAGTAGCAATTACAGGTTATGAAGATCTTATGGTGGATGGCAATCTAGGATTAGGGTTTTACTTGTATCTCTTCTATGTTTAATTCAAAATAATTATCATTCAATCTCTTGGGTTCGTTCACAAAATATAGATATAGTCTGTTGAATTATTGATTCAGCCTCCATCCCCGAGTAATTCATCCATTCTATATCCTAAGCACAAGAACATATGATCTATCTGTCACCTATGTCATGTATGAACCTGGCCCTAACTTATCACTCTCGTGCATCGATAGGTCCAATTTATTGTGATGGTGAGCCAGTGTACGACATATGCACATTAGTCATGCAGTTATCCGTACCTTTAGGCCTTTATTATTTGCGATTACATTCATTTGTTCAAAGCAAAATAATATAGAGATTGATAATCACCACAATCAACAAGAATTGAATGAACATAAATATGAATTAAAACATAAATTCGATACAAGTTACCTCCCCCCTCCTAGATTAATGATGATTTAATTCATCCTTGACGATGAACAACACATGGAGATTAATGGAGACATGATTTGATCTTCAATACTTGTAATTACAATAACTAAAAATGTTATACAAACTAAAATCTATTCTAAAGCTATACAAAACTGTTTCCAGCCGTTTCTAGACGTCTTAGGCTTTGGCAACCGATCTCTATTTATACCGAGGAGTTGTATTACAATCGAATCTCTAGTGAAAACACAAATTTTTGTGTTCTGACCACCTTGCGGTCGCAAGGTATGGGACACCTTGCGATCGCAAGGTCCTCTGAAATCCGGGGTTGAGTTTCTTGATGTTACTGTCCACCTTGCGAGGCAAGGTCCGGAACACCTTCCGACCGTAAGGTCTCCATCGTGTTCTTCTTCTTTTCTTCTTCAACTTTTCATTATGGCCCCTTCTTGGAATTTGTATATAAAAGTCTTGTTGTTTGCATATTTTCACTAAAAACCCTGAAACTCACAAAACTCACTGAAAACACATATCAGTAGCCAAAAGCCTCATGAAATAATATAATTTAAGTCCTAGAAGTATAGGAAATCGACGTATAAAATACATCGATCAGTAGCATTGTTGAGTTCTACTCACAAGTGCAGCCTTTTTCTTTATTTATATTATTATTATTAATATTAACTTTAATAAAACTTGGATAAAGGTCAAGCAAAAAGCTTCATCTCCTGGTTAGTTAATTATCCACTGGAACCCACTGTTGACAAACATACATCAATAGAATCCTTCAAACATTTTCTCATTTCACATAAGCGTGTTCTAGTTATTTACTTTCTACATATTTTAAACTAAATTTTCGCTGATGTTGTACCAATTCTTATTTTCTAGACGTATAGAATTACATGTACTAGCTTACTACTCCCTTCGTTTTTTTTTTTTTTTTGTCAAACTGACTAAATTTTAAAATGCAAATTTGACGTAAATTTTTATTATTTTTTTTCAAAATTATAAAACATTACAAAATCCTTATAGCATGTAACCCAGCGAAATCCCTTATCATAATTTAAAATACACATAAAATTTAGAAAAAGATGGAGAGTTGAGACTCAAAAAGATTTGAATAAGAGGGACAGTTGGAAACAAAGACACTTCCAAGATAATTAAACCCCAAATAAAAATATATGATATTATGGAGTCTGAAATACATCAATGTAAAACAGAAAAGGAACATTTTGATAGATAAATCATAAATTGTTTATAAATTTTTAACTACTGTCTAAAGAAAGATATTTACTATTAGGAAATGAAGAGGGAGATAAGAAATCAAAAGGGAGATGAAACACACACATAAAGAGATGAAACATGCACATAAAGAGATGAAACACACACATAAACGTGAAGAAAGAGACGAAGAACAGGGAGAAAAACCACGGTATAGAGAGAGAGAGAGAGAGAGAGAGAGAGAGTTGAAGAAACAGAAACCTTATAGGTTGTCAATAAGGATGAGAGGTTGATGATATATAATCTTCAAGTCACCGGCTGCAGTGACGAAGAGCTGCAAAAGCAACGCAGTGAAAATAGGAGCATATTAAAGACCTAAATTGATATATTTTAAGTAATTCGTTTAGAAAAATTCAAAGAACATATTACAGATATATAGGAGGATGACCTACAATGAGTTACAGATATTTTCACAAATAACATCTCAAAGCAACTACAAAATCACACTTGTAGCAGTAAGCAACACTTTACTTAATGAAAAAAAAAAGAACTATTTATAACTAATAGGCAATGCATGAAAAATTGTCGAGGTATTAGTTTTACATGAAAAATTAATACTTGCTCGATGGAAAAAATGGATTCAATAAAAGCTACATATACATAATCGACAACCACTCAATTGTAACTTCTGTTTTTGTCTTAGTTTATTTTATGATTTCTTTTATAATTGAACAAATCACTTTAACCCAAAAGTAATGTCATAGAAAGATTGAGACATAAACAGAAGTTATGGGAATCGGACTTAAAGGGCCCAAAATAGATCTAAACAAAATTAAGGAAAGAAATTGGAATCATGAAAAAAAAAAAAACATGTTTATTGCTTCACATGAGTATTAGTTTAGGTTCACATGAATATTCGTTGGAGTGGAAACATGGATTCAATAAAAAGGGAAATTCAAGAAATGGCTAACTTCATGCAGGCCATGTTATATTATATAATCTATCCTTCACTATCTAAAGTGGAATATAAATATGATAAACTCATACATCACTGTATAAAAGGGTGTATATCATCAATGTATATCATCACGGGAACGAAATCTAGTATATATAGATTAAAGGGTGATGTGAAATAAGAATTTAAACTGAAGCAACCTCCCAAATACCTGTACAGGGAAATAATTCAAATTTGTCCCTATAGTCAGTTCAAACTAATATGACAGAGGCCAACTTACACTGTTACAGGAGTATATGATAGAAACTTGTGTAAAAAACGTGACACTACATATATACACAGAGTTTGAAATTTGTCTTTATAGTCAGTTTAAACCAAATATGAAAGTGGCCAGCTTATACTGTTACATGAGTATATGATAGAAACTTGTGTAAAAACCGTGACACAAAAAGAACAACACCAACAGCATAGAGGAACAACAACATAGAAGGACTTTTTAAAAAACTAGGAAAAGGCACGTGCGTTGCACGTATTGTCTTGCTTAAAATATAAATCTATTGCATTGGTTGTGAAATGTATTTTTCATTAAGTTAAGGGGAAGAGAACTAAGTTACAGTTATTGAAATTAAGAGAAAGTAAACATATTAAATTTTTTTAAAAAAAATGTCCAATGATGAAATGTATAAGAGACAACCTACACTTTTATAAGTAGTTATATTAGATTAGATTAAATTAGATTAGATTAGATTAGATTATATTACTATTGATACAATTTTTCATATAAATCTTATAATATCTTTCCCGAACATATTTATGAAAGTAAAACAATATTATTTTTTTAGTTTCGAATAAAGTTTTATTTTCTCAACCGAGTAAGGGTATTTTTGTCTTTCAGAAAATATTGGGCGACATTTCAATTTATTGTTTAATTATTCACGAAATTAATTTGTTTATGAAAAATTTACTCTTTTGGCCTTAATTCATGGCAAGTGATTTATAATATTTATGACACTTTTTTCTAGTCATTATTATTTGGCATTATAAATTTATGTGTATTAACAAAGGCACAAATTCATCAAATGATACTTCATTTTTTCATCTTCTAGACATTATGACATTTTTAAAACTTATTTATCTTATTTTATTTCAGTAATAACTAAACATACCGAGTAAGGGGTATTTTTGTCTTTCAAGAAAATATTGGGCGACATTTCAATTTATTATTTAATTATTCACGAAATTAATTTGCTTATGACAAATTTACTTTTTTGGCCTTAATTCATGGCAAGTGATTTATAATATTTATGACACTTTTTTCTAATCATTATTATTTGGCATGATAAATTTATGTGTATTGTCCTTAACAAAAGGCACAAATTCATCAAATGATACTTCATTTTTTCATCTTCTTGACATTATGACACATTTTTTAAACTTATTTATCTTATTTTATTCATGGGTAATAACTAAACATGCTACCAATTTGTTTAATATCTCGATACTAACCGACAATTCTATTACTATAGATATAATTTTTCATATAAATTTTATAATGTCTTTCCCGAACATATTTAAGAAAGTAAAACCATATTATTTTTTAGTTTCGAATAAGGTTTTTGTGTCTCAACCGAGTAAGGGTATTTTGTCATTTCAATAAATATTAGGCGACATTTGTAACGATCACGGTAGGTGGGAAATTGAAAAAAAATGAAAATACGGGACGAAATGAATTGAATTAAATAATGTAGGACATAAATTGAAAATAGGTACAAGTTAAGGGATCAAACTATTATTTAATTATTCATTGAATTAATTAGTCTATAACAAATTTACTCTTTTGACCTTAATTAATGGTGAGTGATTTATTAAGTTAAAGGGTACATTTGTCCATACATTAAGTTGTAAGAGACAACCTACACTTTTATAAGTAGTTAGATTAGATTAGATTAGATTAGATTAGATTAGATTAGATTAGATTAAATTAAATTGTATTACTATTGATACAATTTTTCATATAAATCTTATAATGTCTTTCCCGAACATATTTATGAAAGTAAAACAATATTATTTTTTTAGTTTCGAATAAAGTTTTAGTTTCTCAACCGAGTAAGGGTATTTTTGTCTTTCAGAAAATATTGGGCGACATTTCAATTTATTATTTAATTATTCACGAAATTAATTTGCTTATGAAAATTTACTCTTTTGCCTTAATTCATGGCAAGTGATTTATAATATTTATGACACTTTTTCTAATCATTATTATTTGGCATGATAAATTTATGTGTATTGTCCTTAACAAAAGGCACAAATTCATCAAATGATACTTCATTTTTCATCTTCTTGACATTATGACACATTTTTTAAACTTATTTATCTTATTTTATTCATGGGTAATAACTAAACATGCTACCAATTTGTTTAATATCTCGATACTAACCGACAATTCTATTACTATAGATATAATTTTTCATATAAATTTTATAATGTCTTTCCCGAACATATTTAAGAAAGTAAAACAATATTATTTTTTTAGTTTCGAATAAAGTTTTAGTTTCTCAACCGAGTAAGGGTATTTTTGTCTTTCAGAAAATATTGGGCGACATTTCAATTTATTATTTAATTATTCACAAATTAATTTGCTTTGACAAATTTACTCTTTTTGCCTTAACAAGTGATTTATAATATTTAAAATAACAAAAGACACAAATTCATCAAATGATACTTCATTTTTTCATCTTCTTGACATTATGACACATTTTTTAAACTTATTTATCTTAGTTTATTCATGGGTAATAACTAAACATGCTACAAATTTGTTTAATATCTCGATACTAACCGACAATTCTATTACTATAGATATAATTTTTCATATAAATTTTATAATGTCTTTCCGAACATATTTAAGAAAGTAAAACCATATTATTTTAGTTTCAAATAAGTTTTGTGTCTCAACCGAGTAAGGGTATTTTTGTCATTTCAATAAATATTAGGCGACATTTGTAACGATCCTTGTAGGTGGGGAAATTGAAAAAAAAATCAAAATACGAAATGAATTGAATTAAATAATGTAGGACATAAATTGAAAATAGGTACAAGTTAAGGGATCAAACTATTATTTAATTATTCATTGAATTAATTAGTCTATAACAAATTTACTCTTTTGACCTTAATTAATGGTGAGTGATTTATTAAGTTAAAGGGTACATTTGTCCATACATTAAGTTGTAAGAGACAACCTACACTTTTATAAGTAGTTAGATTAGATTAGATTAGATTAGATTAGATTAGATTAGATTAGATTAAATTAAATTGTATTACTATTGATACAATTTTTCATATAACTCTTATAATGTCTTTCCGAACATATTTATGAAAGTAAAACAATATTATTTTTTAGTTTCGAATAAAGTTTTAGTTTCTCAACCGAGTAAGGGTATTTTTGTCTTTCGAAAATATTGGGCGACATTTCAATTTATTATTTAATTATTCACGAAATTAATTTGCTTATGAAAAATTTACTCTTTTGGCCTTAATTCATGGCAAGTGATTTATAATATTTATGACACTTTTTCTAATCATTATTATTTGGCATGATAAATTTATGTGTATTGTCCTTAACAAAAGGCACAAATTCATCAAATGATACTTCATTTTTTCATCTTCTTGACATTATGACACATTTTTTAAACTTATTTATCTTATTTTATTCATGGGTAATAACTAAACATGCTACAAATTTGTTTAATATATCGATACTAACCGACAATTCTATTACTATAGATATAATTTTTCTTATAAATTTTAAAATATCTTTCCCGAACATATTTAAGAAAGTAAAACCATATTATTTTTTTAGTTTCGAATAAAGTTTTAGTTTCTCAACCGAGTAAGGGTATTTTTGTCTTTCAGAAAATATTGGGCGACATTTCAATTTATTATTTAATTATTCACGAAATTAATTTGCTTATGAAAAATTTACTATTTTGCCTTAATTCATGGCAAGTGATTTATAATATTTAAGACACTTTTTCTAATCATTATTGTTTGGCATGATAAATTTATTTGTATTGTCCTTAACAAAGGCACAAATTCATCAAATGATACTTCATTTTTTCATCTTCTTGACATTATGACACATTTTTTAAACTTATTTATCTTATTTTATTCATGGGTAATAACTAAACATGCTACAAATTTGTTTAATATCTCGATACTAACCGACAATTCTATTACTATAGATATAATTTTTCATATAAATTTTATAATGTCTTTCCGAACATATTTAAGAAAGTAAAACCATATTATTTTTTAGTTTCGAATAAGGTTTTTGTGTCTCAACCGAGTAAGGGTATTTTGTCATTTCAATAAATATTGGGCGACATTTGTAACGATCAGTAGGTGGGGAAATTGAAAAAAAAATCAAAATACAGGACGAAATGAATTGAATTAAATAATGTAGGACATAAATTGAAAATAGGTACAAGTTAAGGGATCAAACTATTATTTAATTATTCATTGAATTAATTAGTCTATAACAAATTTACTCTTTTGACCTTAATTAATGGTGAGTGATTTATTAAGTTAAAGGGTACATTTGTCCATACATTAAGTTGTAAGAGACAACCTACACTTTTATAAGTAGTTAGATTAGATTAGATTAGATTAGATTAGATTAGATTAGATTAAATTAAATTAAATTGTATTACTATTGATATAATTTTTCATATAAATCTTATAATGTCTTTCCCGAACATATTTATGAAAGTAAAACAATATTATTTTTTTAGTTTCGAATAAAGTTTTAGTTTCTCAACCGAGTAAGGGTATTTTTGTCTTTCAGAAAATATTGGGCGACATTTCAATTTATTATTTAATTATTCACGAAATTAATTTGCTTATGACAAATTTACTATTTTTGCCTTAATTCATGGCAAGTGATTTATAATATTTATGACACTTTTTTCTAATCATTATTGTTTGACATGATAAATTTATGTGTATTGTCCTTAACAAAAGGCACAAATTCATCAAATGATACTTCATTTTTCATCTTCTTGACATTATGACACATTTTTTAAACTTATTTATCTTAGTTTATTCATGGGTAATAACTAAACAAGCTACAAATTTGTTTAATATCTCGATACTAACCGACAATTCTATTACTATAGATATAATTTTTCATATAAATTTTATAATGTCTTTCCGAACATATTTAAGAAAGTAAACCATATTATTATTTTAGTTTCAAATAAGCTTTTTGTGTCTCAACCGAGTAAGGGTATTTTTGTCATTTCAATAAATATTATGCGACATTTGTAACGATCCTGGTAGGTGGGGAAATTGAAAAAAAAATCAAAATACAGACGAAATGAATTGAATTAAATAATGTAGGACATAAATTGAAAATAGGTACAAGTTAAGGGATGAAACTATTATTTAATTATTCATTGAATTAATTAGTCTATAACAAATTTACTCTTTTGACCTTAATTAATGGTGAGTGATTTATTAAGTTAAAGGGTACATTTGTCCATACATTAAGTTGTAAGAGACAACCTACACTTTTATAATTAGATTAGATTAGATTAGATTAGATTAGATTAGATTAAATTAAATTGTATTACTATTGATACAATTTTTCATATAACTCTTATAATGTCTTTCCCGAACATATTTATGAAAGTAAAACAATATTATTTTTTTAGTTTCGAATAAAGTTTTAGTTTCTCAACCGAGTAAGGGTATTTTTGTCTTTCAGAAAATATTGGGCGACATTTCAATTTATTATTTAATTATTCACGAAATTAATTTGCTTATGAAAAATTTACTCTTTTGGCCATAATTCATGGCAAGTGATTTATAATATTTATGACACTTTTTTCTAATCATTATTATTTGGCATGATAAATTTATGTGTATTGTCCTTAACAAAAGGCACAAATTCATCAAATGATACTTCATTTTTTCATCTTCTTGACATTATGACACATTTTTTAAACTTATTTATCTTATTTTATTCATGGGTAATAACTAAACATGCTACCAGTTTGTTTAATATATCGATACTAACCGACAATTCTATTACTATAGATATAATTTTTCTTATAAATTTTAAAATGTCTTTCCCGAACATATTTAAGAAAGTAAAACCATATTATTTTTTTAGTTTCGAATAAAGTTTTAGTTTCTCAACCGAGTAAGGGTATTTTTGTCTTTCAGAAAATATTGGGCGACATTTCAATTTATTATTTAATTATTCACGAAATTAATTTGCTTATGACAAATTTACTATTTTTGCCTTAATTCATGGCAAGTGATTTATAATATTTAAGACACTTTTTTCTAATCATTATTGTTTGGCATGATAAATTTATTTGTATTGTCCTTAACAAAAGGCACAAATTCATCAAATGATACTTCATTTTTTCATCTTCTTGACATTATGACACATTTTTTAAACTTATTAAACTTAGTTTATTCATGGGTAATAACTAAACAAGCTACAAATTTGTTTAATATCTCGATACTAACCGACAATTATATTACTATAGATATAATTTTTCATATAAATTTTATAATGTCTTTCCCGAACATATTTAAGAAAGTAAACCATATTATTATTTTAGTTTCAAATAAGCTTTTGATGTCTCAACCGAGTAAGGGTATTTTTGTCATTTCAATAAATATTATGCGACATTTGTAACGATCCTGGTAGGTGGGGGAAATTGAAAAAAAAATCAAAATACAGGACGAAATGAATTGAATTAAATAATGTAGGACATAAATTGAAAATAGGTACAAGTTAAGGGATGAAACTATTATTTAATTATTCATTGAATTAATTAGTCTATAACAAATTTACTCTTTTGACCTTAATTGATGGTGAGTGATTTATTAAGTTAAAGGGTACATTTGTCCATACATTAAGTTGTAACAGACAACCTACACTTTTATAAGTAGTTAGATTAGATTAGATTAGATTAGATTAGATTAAATTAAATTGTATTACTATTGATACAATTTTTCATATAACTCTTATAATGTCTTTCCCGAACATATTTATGAAAGTAAAACAATATTATTTTTTTAGTTTCGAATAATGTTTTAGTTTCTCAACCGAGTAAGGGTATTTTTGTCTTTCAGAAAATATTGGGCGACATTTCAATTTATTATTTAATTATTCACGAAATTAATTTGCTTATGAAAAATTTACTCTTTTGGCCATAATTCATGGCAAGTGATTTATAATATTTATGACACTTTTTTCTAATCATTATTATTTGGCATGATAAATTTATGTGTATTGTCCTTAACAAAAGGCACAAATTCATCAAATGATACTTCATTTTTTCATCTTCTTGACATTATGACACATTTTTTAAACTTATTTATCTTATTTTATTCATGGTTAATAACTAAACATGCTACCAGTTTGTTTAATATATCGATACTAACCGACAATTCTATTACTATAGATATAATTTTTCTTATAAATTTTAAAATGTCTTTCCCGAACATATTAAAGAAAGTAAAACCATATTATTTTTTTAGTTTCGAATAAAGTTTTAGTTTCTCAACCGAGTAAGGTTATTTTTGTCTTTCAGAAAATATTGGGCGACATTTCAATTTATTATTTAATTATTCACGAAATTAATTTGCTTATGACAAATTTACTATTTTTGCCTTAATTCATGGCAAGTGATTTATAATATTTAAGACACTTTTTTCTAATCATTATTGTTTGGCATGATAAATTTATTTGTATTGTCCTTAACAAAAGGCACAAATTCATCAAATGATACTTCATTTTTTCATCTTCTTGATATTATGACACATTTTTTAAACTTATTTATCTTAGTTTATTCATTGGTAATAACTAAACAAGCTATAAATTTGTTTAATATCTCGATACTAACCGACAATTCTATTACTATAGATATAATTTTTCATATAAATTATATAATGTCTTTCCCGAACATATTTAAGAAAGTAAACCATATTATTATTTTAGTTTCAAATAAGCTTTTTGTGTCTCAACCGAGTAAGGGTATTTTTGTCATTTCAATAAATATTAGGCGACATTTGTAACGATCCTGATTGGTGAAGGAAATTGAAAAAAAAATCAAAATACAGGACGAAATGAATTGAATTAAATAATGTAGGACATAAATTGAAAATAGGTACAAGTTAAGGGATGAAACTATTATTTAATTATTCATTGAATTAATTAGTTTATAACAAATTTACTCTTTTGACCTTAATTAATGGTGAGTGATTTATTAAGTTAAAGGGTACATTTGTCTATACATTAAGTTGTAAGAGACAACCTACAATTTTATAAGTAGTTAGATTAAATTAAATAATATAGGTTAAATTTTCATTTAAAATACAACGTAGTTTGACTCAAACAAATAAAAAAATGACAGTAATTTAAGAAATGAGTGCCCATGCATGTAGATTGCAAACAAGTGTTGGGTATTAGGCTAACTGCTCTTGCCAAACGCCTCACAAAATCTCTCCCTATAAATACTTTCTTCTCTACCATTATTCCTCACAATAGTTTCCTTAATCATATATCTCTAGCTAGCTCTAACACTAATTATCTTGCTATAATATGGCTTCTCCTTCTTCCACTTTAATATTCATCGTTTGTTTGTTGGTTATCATGGGCAGCTCTTCTTGTTCTGCTCAACTTACTACAGACTTCTATTCTAAGACTTGTCCTCATATTTTTTACGTGATCAAATCGCTGGTGCAATCTGATGTGGCCCAGGAAAACCGCATGGGCGCTTCTCTCCTTTGTCTCCATTTCCATGATTGCTTCGTCAATGTACAATATATTTATATATCCTCACATTGATCTACTATTTAATAAAATTAAATGCAGTATATATATAGTTTAATTTCTAACTAATTTGTACACTTACGCTTGTTATATCATATAGGGATGCGATGGATCGATCTTGCTAGATGATACATCATCATTTATAGGGGAAAAAACAGTTGGTCCAAACAATAACTCAGTGAGAGGATTCAATGTAATTGACTATATCAAGTCTAGGGTGGAACAGGGCAAAACCGTCTTCAGCAATTTTATTTGATCCCCCTCGCTCTCACCAATCACTCATCGCCGCCGCCGATGCTTCTTCCTACCATCCAATCATGACAGACAAAAAGGATCAGATACCTGTCCAATCAACTCTGATCAAGCTTCAAAGCTGGAAATGGTGGTGTTTGGTGGCTGTTAACATATTTTTCCTCCTTGCTGGTCAATGTGCTGGGGTTCTTTTTAGGGAGATTCTGATGCGGCAAAAGTGCACAGCTTGGGCCGTCCTTGAGATGGGTTGGATATCTGGGCTTGTGAGCACCTTCCCTGAGCCTGTTAAGATCACAAGAACACCTGAATTGAAGTGCAAGGCAAGGCCTCGCGAAACCCCTCCGGCGTGAGAGTAAGTATCGAGTGATTGTCAAGAAGCAAATTGACAGAGTAACGAGGCTCAAGAAAGTGTGTGTACCTTGTTGGTGATTATGGAGAGGTATTTATAGGCCCTCAAGGTGATTGAATCCGTCTAGGATTCAGTTTCCATAACTGCCGAGACAATCAAGGGGGAAATCCCTTGATTCTAGGCTAAAACAGCGGTTGACCGGTTGACCGAGATATAGGAGTTGATAAGGCAAGTGTCTTGCCTAATCACGGAAACCTTTGACTTGCCTTAGGAAGCAAGCTGTCAGCGTCCCCGGCTTGGTGTGTGCTCGAGCGAGCAAGGCTCTGCCCGATTACTCTGTTTGTATTGATCTCCGAACTTGTCAGTCTGAAGATCGGCCCCTGGTCGGGTAGGCAAGGCCGATGCTCGACCAGGTCTGGGCGAAGTAAGTCTGATTCTTTTGTTAAGCAAGTATGGTTCCCGGTCATGGCCTCTGTTCGGACAGGCAAGGCCTTTGCCCGCCCAGGTTTGAGTGAGGGTCATGCTGCTCGGTGCTCGCTGGCTCTCTCATCTCGCTCGCTGAGCTGTGGGCCCCAGGGGTATGGTGCTCGTGATTGGCACGTGGTTCTAGCTCGTGCCTTGCTCGTGACCCGGTTTGGGCCGGGTATATCAGTGGCCCCTAGCTTCCCTGCTCCGGCAGTATTCATGCTCTGGCGGGAGCCGCGTTCAAGCTTGATATTCGCACGGGTTTCAACACTTTGTGAATTTTAAGCAATATAAGGAATTCGGCGGTGAGCTTGAGGCGTGTCCAGAAGCTTTGTCGGGCGTGACAGCGCGTGGGCGAGTAAGCGTGAGCCGCCGGTCGCGGACGGGCACGGCTGAAAGGGCTGCATTTAATGCCTGCCATGATGGGCCGCTTAAACCGAAGCGCCGCTGGCCCGTGCTAGTTCTCTCAAAGCGCCGCCTATAAAAGGCGCAGATTCGACTCCTTTCTTCCCCTTTTACCGTCTCGAAGATTTGCAACCGCTAGAGAGAGAGTTTTCTTCGCAGAGCTTCTTCGCCATTGTTGCCGTGCCTTTCTTCAAACTTAGGCGGAGCCTCTTCCTTGTAATCGCTAGAGAGAGATTCCGGTCGCTGCTTGCAAAGATTCACGCCGCCTTCATTATTTGAAGGCCTACTGCTCTAAAACAACAAGAAGCTCTCGCCCCTTCGCTTGTGTTTTCCGGTCTTCGATTTTCTTTCTTCCTTTCTCACGTATGATTCCATTAGGCTTAAGAAAGGTAAGACCGCCTTAGTAGAGATCGAGGAATAAACCCGTGGTCTTGCTCGCTAGCGGGGCGTTGCCCCTTCGAAGGACCTAGACTTAGGGTTTCTTTACTTTTTTCCTTCATCGCTTGTCTAATGCTAACGCCATCTTCTTCCTCGATCTCTTTGTAGATGTCCGACATGTCCGATAATGATCGTGAGGCCTTCTGCCTATGGTGGAGGAACGATCGCTAGCGAAAAAGTCTCCCTCGATCGGCAGTGCGATGGAGGAATCAGATCAGAGCTCTGCCAACCATTCGGCACCTTCCTGTTGACATAGTCGATTCTTCCAAATGAGGAAGATCTTGGGCGAGGACACAGGATCGGTGGCTTCGCTTGTCGGGTGCCACGATCAACGAGCCTGCCCGGGGTGATACAAGAGGCGAGCAACGATGGAGGCAATAGATTTGTCGTTGGTGAGGCGCCCGGAAATGACGGTGGCATAACCCACCGCTTGCTCCTGGCTGTTTAAGTGAAAACGGCCGCCTCCCAGAGAGGGGCTCTAAGAAGAAATAGCCAAGATAGAGTCCCCATAGCTCGCTTCCTAACCAAGAGGGGTGGTTCTCGTGATGGTTCCCGCTGAGGAAGTGATCGAGGAAGAGGAGGAGGAGGAGCCCGATTGGTACGTTAACGATTTGAGCATATGCCGCCATTGGGCTTCTTTAGACACGGGCGAAAAAGTAACAAAGATGGCTTACGCCCTTGTGTGATAACGCTATTATTCGGCGAGCAAGACGGACGCCCTCGCTCGAAGTCGCTTCTCCTCCCCGAAAGCAAGGAAACGAGCTCTTGTTTTTCGCCATTTCTTTCGGCTGGCTAGGTCTTCCGCCGAGCCTTTCCTCGGTAGACTTCCTACTCGAGACCAAGGCCGTCTCCGGCGAACCGATGTTGAACACAAATTCTGCGGCTATCACCGCTTTCACCGTGGCGAGAAGTTGTTGTGGTTTGAGCTGGATATGTTTTTGCCGGGCAAGAACCGTTTATTCGCCGAGCACCTGAGGTAGGATAGAGTGAGGGCGAACTCCAATTTTTGAAGTCATGGTCGATGCCCTCGAAGGTAGATTCTCGGGATGACGGTCCCGTTTATTGAATCCGTGGTCGGGCCGGTTGTTTATGCCTTCCGCCACTGGCGACATGAAGATCCCTAAGGCCTCTAAGCAAGATTTTAGCTCAGGAGAGACTGCTCGATTGGCTGCGTTGAAGGCCGCCGTGGGTGTCATTGAAGAGAATGAGGTTTATCGCCAGCTTTGCTCGATCGAAGGACTGGTCTGCAACCCTCGTTATTTGTGTTTGGCCTGGGTTACGCGAGCGTGTTCCCCGAAGTGGAGCCCCTTCTGATCCACGTGCCTGAGAACCCTCATCCTTACTGGGACGACTGCCACGGCCGAATGTTTAAGCACGAGTGTGTTGAGTGTCAAAGGCGGGACTCGGGCGGAGATTGCTTGCCACCTTATGAAGATAATGACGGTTGTTTAACGCGATTTTTTTCACCGTTTTTGCTTTTTGTCAGAAGCTAGCTTGCATTGTTGGCACTCGACCTTTTCTGCTTTCCTCGCCTTAGGGATGAAGAACGTGGCTTTGTTGAAGGCGGAAGCTACTGTGCCAATCGAGCAAATGACCAAGGTGAACGATCCTCGTAGCTTTGCCTCTACGCCTTTTGGCCCCTCGTCAAGAAAACACCTGCTCGGCAAGGCCGCAAGCTCCTACCTAAGAGAGCACCTGTGTCTAAAGTCCTCATCCTCCGCTGCAAAGAGGTGATACGAGCAGACCATGCTTGCCAATGAAGATACCGCTGGGCACCAAAGCCAACATATTCAAGTGGTGCTTCCTACTGGAACCCTGCGGAAAAGGGAAAAGGGAAGAGAGCCTTCCCTCCTCCGCTCGCCGAGATGTTCGCCACCGCTTGAGTCCTCGATCCCGCTTTTCCTCAAGCTCTCAAGCCCAGCCGCTATTCTGTCCAACTCCCGCCTCCGCTTGGGCCACACTGAGGCAAGGGCCGGGTTCAAGATGCCCTCTACTACTAGCCGCCCCGGCACCGGTGAAAGAAATTTCTCGCGATGCCCCATTATCGGGAGGCATCGACCTTATGCTCGTGGAAGCCCCAAGGCCTGGTAGGAAAGGTATAATCGAGAGGGCGCTACATGATGATCTTGCCCGATAGAGACACGGCCGGCCACGCCCTAGTTGAACGGGACTATGCTGAGCGAGGTCAAGCTGAATTGGTCTTGTCCTTTCCTTCGCTTGTCTCATGTGTCTGATTATCTTTCTTTTGTTTGTAGATCGCTTCTACCTGTGCCAATCTTTATGATAGGTACAACCGCGAAGAAGACAAGCAAGAAAGCAGAGGTGGTCGACACCGCCACGGCCTTGCCAAGGAGTAAGGTCGAGCAGTGGCTCGCCTGGGTCGACGAAGTTGGAGGCCCAAATCGGCGGCCAAGAAGAAGGAAGCCGAACTGCTCGAAAGGAATCTGAAGTTGGTCGCCTGTAACGGTGACCTATCCGCCGCAAAGAAAGACTTTCGGCCGGCCAGTGAAAAAGAATCGCCGACCTCGAAAGCTCAACCGATTCGCGCGCCACCGAGCGGCGAAGGGACCGTCTGCAGAAAGAGACGCTGCTACTGAAGATGCGAAAGCCATCAAAGATGGGAAGCATGTGGAGGATCTGCTCCAAAGATTGAAGGACGCCGAGCAAGCAGCTGTGGAGGATTATAAGAAGTCCGTAGCCTTCGAGGACGACTTCAAATTAACTGCTGCTTTTGATGAGGCCGTGAGCGATGCTATCGTGCCCTATTTTGCACATGGCGTCAATCACATCCTTAGACAGCTCGCTGGTCGGGGGGTGATCGATATGAAGACTATGGCGGAATGGGCCGCTTCCGACGCCTACCGAGGAGGCGCTTTCATCACTTGGTCCCCTATACTCATGACGAGCCGGAATCTTTTGGCGAAGGTTGACCTGAAAATGGCCACCTTGGGATCCACCAACTCCGGCCGAGAACGTGTGTTTCTAATCGATGCCTTGGAGGCGAGAAAGCGCACGGCTGATAGCAGAGGAGGCCCGTAAGGTCGAGCAAGAAGCTCGCCGAAAGCGCCCTGATTTTCAATATACCGATCAATATCGGCTTCAAAGACAAGGCCTTCCTCCTCCTCCAGCGTGATTCCTCCACCTCCTCCAGAGCCTTGACCAGCCTTTTAGATTAGGTTTGTTTTGCTTGGCCTCAAGGCCAAGATTTTTGATTTTGTAACTTCTAATCTTACCGTAATAGAATTCTCTATTTATTTGACAATATTCTTGCATTTGTTTTCGATTCATCTGTCTTGATCAATAACCTGCTTTTCATTTCAAGGCCCTTTCCCCTCGCTATTTGTTAATACAAGTAACTGAGCTCTCTAGAAAACACACGCATCACATGTACAAAATGCACTTAATCAATTATAGGAGTTCGAAATTATCAACTTAAAATAACAAGACTAATAGAGCAAGCTTATTATTTTAAGTTAAGATGTTACCCAAACTTAAAGTAAATGCTTGATCCGATCAAGGCTTACAATAAGTGTGTTCCGTAAGATCGCTAAGCGGCAAGGCCCAACTTAATCTAATCAACAACCGGCAAGGCCTTTGCTCGAAATGGGCGTTCAAGCTGCCTGGCCGTATATCTTCCTGATATTAAGATATACGCTATCAATGTTGCTCTGGCCACCGTAGGACCCGAGGTAGTTAATCGCTATCTTGCATGAATGGACTCGGCCGAGGCGAGCATCCTAGTGCGTGAACCCTGCATGGCCGCACCTCCCCACGCAGGATGAATTCACGTGATACTGGGATTTTAGAACTTTTGACGGCATACTGGCTCGTCGACGGGCGAAAGCGTAATCTAGTCAAATAATTACAAACAATTGCGTAACAAAAGCTCATTGATAACTTTGAAAATGTTGAACTGGTAAATATGACAATGACTTGCCTTTTTGATTGATAAATGATTGA
>JABEVN020000708.1:0-28774 GCA_013146195.2 Codonopsis lanceolata | reverse complement strand
AAATATGCATTTTTAATATTTCATGATCAATTTCATTTCATTAACTTCTAATAGCTCATTAGTAATAAAATGACATGCCTCAATTTTGAAAGTATTATTTAGTTAAACATCTCTGAAATGAAATAGTTGACTTTATCTAGAACGAAGGAGTATATTGTCCGATAGTCGTGGGTGTTTGTTAGTATAATCGGAATGATTATTCACTACGTGTCGCTCTTTTTAATCTTTGCATCTGTTACTTTTTTTCATTCTACTATAATTCTCTAATTTATTTAGAAGAACAAAAATATTTTATAACTAGCATGCCGAGACAATTTGAAACATTTTGATATATAGAGTTTCCTAGAAAGATCCTCAAGTATGGTTGTTTTGTTTGCCAATTATAATTAACACAAGTTATATTGTGTTATTCTTTAACATGTGGATGTGAGTGCTCGCATATATATATATATATATATATATATATATATATATATATATATATATATAAAGACTTCTACTATTAACAATATAAGATATTAATAGTAGAGATTAATATCTCATTATTGTATTAATTATTAATAGGTAATGGTTAAGAAATAATAAATCACACATGAATGCTTAAGAATTATAATAGTATTATTGTTATAAAATAATAATGATAATCTAATATACAATTGAGCTAATACCCACACATGTGCAATTAAATAAAGCTATTTAGTGGTTGATATTAAATTATCTTAAAAGATTTAACGGTTGGGATTCACCCTCACATTCACATCTCCGTGAGAGTAGTTATCTACTTCTAACTCCCTATTTGTTCTCTCCTTATTACAAAGTTACATCCTACAATTAATATTATGAACAATCGTCCCTTTTTGTTTTCCATATGCTTTCCTCTACATTACAAAATCACACCTTGCGATTATTAATCTTTTAAACAATCACCCCTTATAAAACATTAATCTCATTTGCTTGACTGACGCTGTCTGGCAATGGGGATTGATTTTAGTCATAAGATCCAACAGTCATGAGTTAGTTAAGTAACTTTACAATAATCTCTTTCAACTATAAGTTGAGTTCTCAATTGTAATATTTTTAAAAAATCGGATAGATAGGCACGATACGAAGATCTAGACACCTTTTATTTAGGTATTGTCGTTTTAATTGAAATACCGTGTCATAGGCGTGAACGAAGATCTAGTAATAATAATTAATAATAGCAAATAGTAATAGTAATAATAAAAATAATATTGTACAATTTTATCATCATTGTCATAAATGAAAAAAAAATTAAATTTTTGTTTAAATGAAAGCTTTAACATATCTGCGTTAATGGATACCTTAAATTTTGGACTTTATGGTATTAAAATATTTATTTTGAGACTTTTAAAATCATTATTTATATTTTAACAATGTGAGATACTTATTTTCTATTTCTATTGGTAATAAAAGTTTAAGACTTTTAAAAACTTTTAAAACAAACATCTCTTTCTAGCCATGTGGTATACATCTTTTCTATTGGTAATAATAATATTTTAAAACCAACACTAATTTTTAACAAATGTGGGATACATTATTCTATAGTAATAATAATAGTCTTTTATAAAAAAAACTTTTGAAATCAACATATTTTTTTTTAAAAAATGGGATACATCTTTTCTATTGATTATAACATAAAAATAACAATAGTAGTAGTATTTTATTTAAAGAGTTTTGAAATCAACATCTCTTTCTAAACAATGTGTGATACATCTCTTATATTGATAATAACATAAAAATTCTTTTATCTAATGACTTTTATAACCAATATATGTTTCTAAATAATGTAGATCTCTTTGTAATCAATGTGAGATACATCATCTAAAAACATTTTAAACTAATATAACTTTCATAATAAGTGTGAAATACATGTTTGTTTCCTATTAGTATTAAGCATTTTATAAAAGACTTTTAATACATATCATCATTTGGTAATAGTAGTAGAAGTTTTTTATCTAAAAAAAAATATAAAACCAACATCTCTTTCTATATAATGTGATACATCTCTTCTCTTTTTTTTTTTCTTGATGATAAAAGTATAAGTTTTTTTATTTAAAAACTTTAAAAATAAACATAGCTTTTTAATCAATGTAAGATTTATCTATTTTATTGGTAATAATAGTAATTTAAAACCAATATCAATTTATAATAAGTGTGTGATATATATATATATATATATATATATATATATATATATATATATATATATATATATATATATATATATATATAATATCAAGACTTAAAGAATAATACTTGTTAAGTGTTTTTAAATTAGTTTTGCAACTAGTGAAATAAATGGCAACTTGAGGCACAAATTTCTTTGTGTCATTTGTTTATTGCGAATGTAATTGCGCAAATGTGTTCTACTTGATGAGAGTATCAAAATGATATATTTATTTGTTCAAATTGAGTATTGGATGAATAAAATATCAAGACTTAAAGTATAATACTTGTTAAAAAAAGTGTTTTTAGTGAAAAAAATTATGCAACTTGAGGCACAAATTTCTTTGTGTCATTTGTTTGTTGTCAAAAGTAATTGTGAAAATGCGTTCTACTGTGTAAGATCCTCGAAATGATATATATTTATTTATCCAAATAATGTTTTGGAAGAATAAAATATCAATACGAAAAGTATGGTGTTAGAAATTAGTCATCAGAAGTAATGTTCCACCTTGAAGAATTTTATCCCATATTAGTTAGAAGTAATGTTAGTTGTAAGAGTTTTTAAATAAAAGTTTTATACTATTGACAATAAAAGAAGTTATATATATTAATACTAATATCTATTATCGTATTAATTTATTATTAGTTAATGGATAGAAAATTAAGAGTTTTTAAATCTCCACTGATGCATTACAATAAAGATTTATGTGTATTATATATGTATAGATATTTTCTTGAAGTGTTGTGCGTCTTTTATTTGGTTGGCAAAAGCTGGTCTCTCCACAATGAACAAAGCAGGCGTCCCTTTGTGGTAAAAAGTGGGGCATAAGATTTCGGAGCATGTAGTGTGGGTGATCTGAAGACTTTCGCTTTCTTCTTCGAGGTTGGATATTATATGTGTTATTAGTTGCAATGATTCTTCAAACCCCTGATCATTTCTAAGACATCTCGCGATTTTCCTCGTAATAAGAATGAGGACCGAACTACTACCCCAAGATTCCGCTATAAAAAAAAAAAAAAAACAATGAACAAAGCAGGCTAACTAATTGAGAGATTTCGTATATACACATAGACTACATAGTTAGACTTACATATGAATGCATTTGTTTGTTAGTTTAGAACTCATTAAACGGAAAATAGTAACAAGTGGCTAGAAACGGACGTTTATCTCTTTTCAATTAAATACTGATCGATTTAACTTACCATTTAGGCATTTACTAAACTAACCGACTTACAAAAATTGGTCAACCCAGGTAGGTGAAGGGATCACGGTTCATTTAGAACAAGCCCATTGCATGAAACGTGGTAGTCGGTCTCAACACGTGGCACATGAGCAAACGTCCCATCAGATGGAGATCCCCGTGAACAACCCTATAACCTAGCAAGTTCTTACTGCGTCATTTCGTCGAACACCTCACGACCCGGACCTCTCCCCCCGGCCATTTAACCCTGCCAACAAAGTAAAAATAAATAAAAACCCTATTCCTTATGGCTAATAGTAATACAGATCAATTCATCTACCTTTCTTTTCCCCCTATACGTATATACGTATACGATGTGACCTTTTGTGTCCTTTTGATCGTACTGGGTGGAGAGATTTTTTTATGAAGAAGAGAGAGAAAATTAGTGAGAGAGACTGAGTGAGTGCATATATATATATATATATGGACCTCACACTACTCTCCATTGTTGATAAGTGAAGCAACGGCCCCCGTCTTACTATTCAACCTCGCCGTAATTTAATCGGATTATTCATTACGGCCGGTTCCCAATTCAGGTAATGATACGAACTTTTTTGTTAGTTGGGAACTTTGGGATCTACTCCATTGTTATGATTATTCGAGCCTACTTGATTTTTTCTTTTGTCTTGTTTTGTGTATTCCTGATCCGATTTTAATGGGAAAATGTTAGTTTGTGTAATCATGAATAGAGGCTATCTTTTTTCCGGGAATTATGTGGGTTACAGTTGTTAATTGTTTGACTAAATTGGGTTTTACTCTATTTAATCTTTTACAGGTTCGATTCAATTGTGTTTGAAGGAAAGGGAAAAAAGGGTAGGCTTTTGCAGATTCCCGTTTGGAGGAAATCTCAAGCTTTTCTTTTGACTTCTGATTCCATTTTTCCCATTTAGTTTCTTTCTAGTTAAGCCGTTGAGCTCTCACTTTCTATTATTTACTTCACCTCCTTCTCAGTTTCTCTTTTCTGGGTCTGTTTGGTTATTGAGAAAATGGGAGTGAAAGTTGCAACCAGCTGTTTGAATTGGTCACAACCTTCCGTACCTCATTCACCTTCTTTCCCTCAAACCCTAGCTTCTGCAATCTCATCCACTTCTTCGAAACGTCGTAGCTTAACCGATGTTACAATTTTTTGTCGGTACATGCATACGTTTGAGAGCCGAACAGCTCTGTTTGGATCCAAGATTTGCAGATCTCGTTCCTTCGAGCTGCCTAAATCTAAGTCCCAGTCGATTAGACGCTCTTGTAGTGCCAGTTTGGATTCATTTTCCGACGAGGAATTCTCTAAAAAGATTCAAGAATTGGCACTCAGGTTCCAATTATCCGAAGATGATGATGAAGAAAATTCAATCAGTGATTTGAGTGAAGCAGAATCATTAACTGCTTCGAATTCTAGAGATGATGCTCCGAGGTCAATGACAAGTAGCATCAGTTTCTCTGAAAACCAAAACAAATTTCACAATGCAATGATGGAGCCGGTAGAACCGCCCGATTGGCCTGGGGAGATTGTTCCGGCCAGCATTGAGCGGAAGGCGAATAGTTTGGAAATACCTGTTTCACTTAGGATGATAAAGAGAAAGAAGCAATGGCAAGAAGGTTTTAGAGAAGCAGGGGAATCTGCATATTGCTCTGTTAAGAAAGCATTCTCGTCGATGGTGTTTATTATTCGAGAACTCCAAAGCTATACTTTGCAAATGAGGAGGTCTTGTTTTACGAAGATTTACAAGGGATTTTGGTTCGAGTACAGCAGGAAATGAACGCTTCTTTTGTTTGGTTGTTCCAGCAAGTTTTTTCTCACACCCCTACGTTGATGGTTTATGTTATGATACTATTAGCGAATTATAGTGTTTATTCAATGGGGGCAAATACAGCGATTGCAGCAACCCCGCCAGCATACACAGCTACAGTGGAGTCTGTTTCCACCATTGCGGACCAGAATCAAAGAGTTGACAAATTTGATACATCGTCACTTAAGAGATTTACCGTGTCTTCAAGTGGGAAGGCAACCTCGGTGGGTGGAATCAATGGAGGAGGAGGAAGTTCCGGCCAATTGCTAGTGGGACAGACGGTGACGGAAGGTTTGATGGGTCTGTATCATCGGACATCCATCGAACGATTCTCCCCGATGGGAATCCGACTAGAACAAGTGAAGAATCAGTATCCGGCCAAGTATCCCGAGAGGAAGAGATCCAGCTGTGGAATTCTATGGTACAAGAAGCTTCGGACATGCAGGCTGTACTAAGAGATGAAGTTCTTGATCATGAAACTATGCTAAAATTTGTTTCACCGGTGACTGCAAAAATCGAAGCAGAGGAGTTTACAGATTACTTCAGAACAGAGCTTCTCTACCAAACGGGCTTGACCCAAGAGCCCACGAACCCACTCCTTCTTGCCAATTACGCACAGTTCCTGTATCTAGTTGCCCATGATTATGACAGGTATGGTTTGTTCTCATCTAAAATGTCTTTGTTTTTTGGAGTCAATATGATGTTTAGTCTGTATTTCCTTTGTTGGAGATATTTATTAGCCTGTCATTGGTCCATTTGACATGTGAAAACTATGTGAGAAGTGAAGATTTTTCATTCAGTCAATAATCAATATGGGGAAAAATCTTCATCTCTAGAAAATGGGGAAATGGGAATAGATATTTTGTAGTTGATAGGGGAATATGTGGTGCAGTTGGTTTTCCTTATTTTGGGAAATAAAGGTTATGAATGTAGCCTTGTCTTTATTATGGAACTCATTTTCAGTCCAACCCTACCCAATTGTGTTTTGGCCCTCTAAATACTCAAATTTGGAATCTTGTTGATACTGATATGGAGATAACTGATGTACAGAGCGGAGGAGTACTTCAAGAGGGCGGTGAAGGCGGAGCCGAAGGATGCAGAGGCGGTGAGCAAGTACGCTAGCTTTCTATGGCAAGCGAAGAAGGATCTATGGGCAGCGGAAGAGACATACTTGGAAGCCATATCCATTGACCCTACCAACTCCTACTATGCTGCTAATTATGCTCATTTTCTTTGGAGCACTGGTGGCGAAGACACTTGTTTCCCTCTTGGCTCTCCTGACTCCACCAATGAACAAGTTTAACCTTTACAATTTTAAAATACCCCACCCCACCCCACCCTGGTTGGGTGGTTGGTAGAAAAATTGCTTATTACCTATAAATAAATATGCAAAGGAACAAAAAAAAAAAAAAAGAAATTTTGTTTGTTTTGGTATACTTTCTTATTTTTAATTTAAATTTTTATGGGATCCATCTCTTGGGGTTGGGACTTGGGGTAATGTTAACCGAGATAGTCAAGGCTAGTTTTGGAAATAAATTTGTGGACGGAGGAGTTTTGTTTTACACAAGTTGCAGAGAGCAGAGCACCGTGGGTTGGTTTATTTACTTATCATACCAAATTGTAATTATGGTTTATGTATAAATGCAAGTAGTGACAACTTTTTAGGAAAATGATAGTATATCGAAAAATTGTAACACCTAATTTACTTCCCAATTGGACTACCCCTCATCCATTACTCCCTCAATTAACTCAATATTTAGTTTAGAGTAATCTCTCCCCAACCGTCATCTCTTTCCATCCTTCCAACTTCCTTAATTATTATCCCACAATTAACTCCCTCAATTTACTCCCCATAATAGACCCAAGTCTCTCCCACTCCCAAATGATCATTTCCTTTCCTCTTCTTCAGAACCGTATCTCCCTCTCTCATCTCCTCTTCTCTTATTTGGTATTTTATCCACCATAAGTTAAAAAGTTATGTTAACAATATGACACATCCGTAAGCGGACGCCACATCATTTTGCGAAATTGAGTGTTATTAGAGATTAACTGCGTTTGTTAAGTAATGCTAGTATTTCATTGTAAATTTGTAACAACTAACAATCACCACAGTTGGCAAATTTAATTGATCGTAGCTTTGTAGAGTTGTAGGAGCGAATCGGGGACAGCATCAAACTGCCAACATAACTGATGACCCAAAATAGGGCAGACATTCCAAGGCCTATATCTATTAGCAGTAATATATTATCTACGGAGTATATCTATACTATCAAAAATAGCAAGTTATAAAGAGCTTAACGTAATCAAATCTTTGATTAGTTAATGTAAGAGCTACGATATTACGAGTTAGAGTTTGTGATATTACTATAAGTTTGAGTGTTAGTGTTGTTAGATCAAATCTACTAAAAGGGCTTGTTTTACACCATTAGATCAAATATGATATTTTTAAATAATGATGTAGATATTAATCACCACCAACTTAATCATCCAACGACTTTAAAGCTCAGATATCACAAATGTTAATATCCCATTTGTCTTAATGTAATTAGGGAGACTAAGATAACACGTCCTTTTACTTACTATATATATGTATATATATATATATATATATACACACACACACACACACACGGGCCGGTTCATTTTTTTAAGTTTTTTATCGTTAAAGTGTTTTTTTTTTCAACCGGACAGCGTCACTTTCGATGTCAAAATAACAACAATACCCTTAATGAACCGTAAGCGGATTACGAAGGTCATTATTTTTGCATCGTGGTTTATCAATTTTATTACATTATTTTTTGTACCGCAGTTCAATAGTTTAATAAACTTGTTTAATTGTATCGTGATTCATTGATTTTATTGCTTAATAGTTTAACTACTTAGTCTAATTGCACCGCGATTCATCAATTTTATTGCATTATTTTTTACATCACGGTTCAATAGTTTAATTGTGTAGTCTAATTATACCGCTATTCATCAATATTTGTATTGCGATTAATCAATTTTATTGTATTATTTTTTGCAGCGCATTTCCATAGTTTAATTGACTACTCTATTTGCACCGTGATTCATCAATTTAATCCGATATTTTTGCACCGCAATTCAAAATAGTTTAACTGCCTAGTCTAATTGCACCGCGGTTCATTAATTTTATTGCATTATTTTGTGCACCACGGTTCAATAGTTTAATTGTGTAGTCTAATTGTAACACTATTCATCAATATTTGTATTGCGATTCATCAATTTTATTGTATTATTTTTGCAGCACGGTTCAATAGTTTAATTGACTAGTCTATTTGCACCGCGATTCATCAATTTAATCCAATACTTTTGCACCACGATTTAAAATAGTTTATCTGCCTAGTCTAATTACACCGTGGTTCATCAATTTTATTGCATTATTTGTTACACTACGGTTCAATAGTTTAATTGTCTAATCTAATTGTACCACTATTCATTAGTATTTGTATTGCGATTCATCAATTTTATTGCATTAATTTTTGCAGTGCGTTTCAATAGTTTAATTGACTAGTCTATTTGCACCGCGATTCATCAATTTAATCTGATATTTTTACATCGTGGTTCATCAATTTAATCTGATATTTTTACACCGCGATTCAAAATAGTTTAATTGCCTAGTCTAATTGCACAACAATTCAAAATCGTAATGAAACATACCATGTCCTCAGTTTTTTTCTTCCTCTTTCTCTGTCGTAAGCCTTCTTATTCCTCCTCCTTTGCCTTCGTCTTTCATGTAAAAATCCTCCAACTCAACACATTTTCATTAAAGTTTCGTAGTTAATCGTAATGAAACAGACCATGCCCTTAGGTCAATTCCCGTTTCGTTGCGTAATAATGTTGATTTTCGAATCCAAAATGTGTTGTTGGAGTTGTTGAAGGAAACGATGACATTTTCGAAACAATATTTTAAAAAATGATCTTTTACGATTGATAAAAAAAAAACGATAAACTTTGGTAATTAAAAACTTTAAAAAAGGACAAGTCAAAATTATGGTCTCATTTAGCCTCATTGTTTAGGCCGGCCACTTTTAATTTTACATCAGCAAAAACTAGAGAAATTGCAAACCATTTGTTAGATTTTCAACCACTCTAATCTATGAAAATACTCCATCCGTCTTAAAATTATTCGTATTTTTTTTGACTTGTCACTAATATTAAAACTAATTGACTTGATTATTAATATTAAAATAATATATTTACTTTAAAACACATATTTATGTAACTTATAATTAAAGTAGAAAAAAATAAGTATATTATATAAAAGTATTGTTCTAAAAAACAAACTTTCAAACAAGATTTTTTTTTCTTGCGATGGACTAAAAAGTAAAGACGGCTTATGATTTTGAGACGGAGGGAGTATTATCAAATCGTTAAAGTTCACTTTAATGCATCATGATGTATCATTTGATAAAATGATTCATCGTTTGATATCAGACATTTGTTATCACGATGGAGCGATTGGAACCACAATACATACAAATTAATTTTAATGATTTGATAATATTATCGTGGACCAAAGCATTCACTCCCTTTTCTCATAGAGCCCCCAAAGTCTCAAATTCTATTTCCCATAAATTTGGTATTTTAATAAAAAGGATACACTGACTATCTACTATTGGCGAATATAGCTGAAGTAAATAATAAGCCCTGATAATTAATATCAGAAAGAACTATGTACATTCTAAATAAACTATTATCAATTTCTTATTAATCTTAAATACTTCAATAATTATTTTAATCTTTAATTTATTTAGTCAGAATAATATCATGATTGACATAGAACTACCAAAAAACAAAAAATATTTTTTAAAAAACAATTTAGTTAGAATATCTCATAAGACTTGAATTCAAAGAAATTTCTTATTTTCTACTATTAAACTAATAAACTTGAAATTAGTTTCAAATTTTATGAGTTAGTTGAATGAAACTTTTCATTGTTAATTTATTTAGTCAGAATATTATTAAGTTACTTTTATACTCCTTATTTCAACTTATCTCTTTCTTTTTTTTCTTTTTGATAATAAGGGGCGCCAGAAGGGATTAATTTTTGAGGTAATGTTGTTATTTGCACAAGCATTTTACATGTACCAAAATATAAAATATACTCCTTCCGTCCAAGAATATTGTCCTATTTGATTTTATCTGTCAAATAAGATGTTTTTTCAAGTTTACACTTGAAAATAATTACACATTACGTATTCTGTGATTTTGTAAGAATAAACTAAAATATACTAACAAATATCTTGTTGGAAAACATTCAGCTTTATCAAAACAAATGTCAAACTTGACAATAATTATTTTCAAATGGAGTACCATATTGAATCATCTCGTCACTAAGATGGGTATTTTTCTAGTTTCACCAAAACAAAATTAAGTTGACAATAATTTAAAAACGATCAACCTATAAATATTTTATGTAAAACGAATCCGGTTACAACCTATAAATCAAAATTCGTAAAACGCTTTCTCACGAGACCTACTCAATTATGTTTGTTATCCAGACAAAAAATGGTCCATCGTTTTCTTTTGGACATTTTGTTGAGCACTATGCAGAGCCACTCCATGTTGCTATCATTATCCGTGTAAATAATAGGGTTTGCTTTTGAGGTATGCATTCTTTCTTCTATAAGAGTATCACGAATTGTGATTATTAGCCCAATTCTTATTTGGGTAAGAATCACCCCACCATTATTGTAAGCAATTCTTAAATCCAAAATTCCCCTGAAAAATTCTTGCACAAGGCAAAATAAGAATTTTTGGTGGGAGAGAGAGAGAAAGAGAACCGAACATGAAGCGAGTGAGGTGCACCGCTGTCTTGCAATTGGTGCATGCGTCTCACACTCCTCCAACACACGTGAAGCGTTTTGCAACCGTGGGAGTGGGACCTATCTGTCAGCCATTCACATGTTTGATTTTTTTTAAAATAACGATTGGGTGGAGCTTGTCAAAAAAAGTTTTAGAGTTTTTTTTGTTACCTTGCTGTTTGCTATTTCAATTTTTTTGTCTTTTTGACAAAGTGGTTAGTTTATAACCGAATTAATAGATTTAATATGAAATATTTTAATGATAATTATAAATTAATATATATTTTTTAAAATTTATTTGTAATATTTAATATTACAATTAAAATTATAAATGAATTAATTTATTTTATTTATAAATAATATTTGAAAATGCAATATATTCATTAAAATTATAAAAAATTAAACATGTTTTGTGCAGGTTTTGGAGATGCTCTAAGTAACTATTGGCGGAGCCAGGAGAAGCTGAGAAATATTAAGTATCTTTTGGTGCAGTTTTTTCAAAATACAGTTTTTTTTATAAACATGTTTGAAAAACTATTTCAAAATGTTATTTTCAAAAACAGAATAGTTATAAACGCAACACATTTTAAAACATTGCATTGAAACACTTAAAAAAAGAAAACACTATGACTAACGTTTTGGTCAAAACGCTTTACCAAGCAAGCCCTTATTATTAGAGAATAATATATTTAATTATTCACTTATTTATTTGTAATTATTATTTAATGGTAACTACTGTATATAGTTTTTTCTTATTAGATCTCCTACCTTGTATAAGTTTTTTGTACCTTACTATTTGTATAACCCTAATTGTAACTCTCTTTATAAGTAGGTGATTCAATAAACGTTATTATTTCCTACACTTATTGGAAAAAGCTCCATCGGCATAGCCGAGTTAAATTTGTCACAAATTTATTATTTTTAGGTAAAAATGTATTAATCTTGGCTCAACACTTAGTTTGTAAAATAAAAACTAACGCCGTGCCATCGACACAAACAAGAGTACTGGTTGAAGTTCAAAACTACCATTCTAAATTAGAGTTAGGAAAGGCAGCTGTAGCTGGCTCATATGATTGGTTAGTAGTTAGTAACATCGATTGAACGTAGCAGTTGGGAAATGCAACAAACTAAAGCAGACAAATTATAAGAAGCGATTAAAAGAAATTTTCATAGCATGGGGATGGCCGGATGGGACGATGGGTGGGTTGGGTTGATCTAATTCTAAGCGGGTCATGGGGTAAAGTTGCTATAAGTCCAAGCAGAAAATGACGGCCCAAACACGTGAAGACTGAAGAGATGGATAGATCATAGATGGTAACATGATGACATGATCATGAATCTTCTCCTCTACCTCCCATGATTTGCTAGCCACACCCCGTCAAATAAGGCTCTATGTCGCACCTAATTTCTTTAAACTTGTCTGCATCTCAAGGCAACCCATTTTGATTTTTTTAAAAAAATCTAATCTACTTGTTTTTCTTTGTCGATAGTCGATACTACGCTGGTTTGTTCGCATTAACTTGTATGTATTTCAACTTAATCCACTTTTCTGAATGAGTCCAATGGTGCACCCGTGATTACAACAATTACTCGAGTGGATTTTTGTTTATAAGAATATGTTTAAGACCGATAAAACTTTAAATTCGTGATATGATCCATTAGTTAATTAACTTTGATTAATCAGCCATATGATTCTTGAGCATGGTAATGTTTTGATTAATTAGTTATATTCGTTTAAGTGTCTGGATAGAAGAAAGTCTTCAAGCTTGATCCTAATACTCGGGGCACATAACAATGACTTGTACACCCTATTGTTTTTCTCTGTACAAAATACAAATTAATTAAAATAAATATGGTGCCAAGCTGCGAATATGGGGTGACGGCTCAACTAAACTCCATTGGACAACCGGACCCCTCTGAAATAATTTTCAACTGCTTTACATTTTTATATTTGTTCGTAATTGAAAAAAATACTTCATGCATTGTAATACATAAAATAATGCATCAAAATGTACAAATAATGCATCGCAATATATCAATTTTACATCACGATGCATCAATTTAAATGGAATCAATTTTCATTACATAATCCAATTTTATGCACATCAATGCATCAATTCAAGCAACCAATTGATGCATCGCGATACAAGCTGGGTTGGAATGCTTCTCCTCCGTCGCCTTCTTCCTCTTCCTCTATTGTAAGTCATCTTCTTCATCATCAACCTTCGTCCATACTAAAAATTATCCAATGCAGCCTAGATCTGTTACAGTATCATATTTAATGGTTCGAAAAAATCGTTTACCTTTTAGGGACGTTGCCCTCTTTATCTCCTTTTCGCTACGCAAGAATGTGGATTTTCGAATATAATGTGCTTGTCAGAGCTATTGAAAAAAAAAAGATGACATTTTCGGAAGAATATTTCAAAAAATGGACTTTAGCGGTTGAAAAAATAACAGAAAAGTGGGAGGGGGGTTACAATTTTGAAAAAAGGACTGACATAATTTCACTTAAAAATAAAAGGGGAAAATTTATGGCTGGTCTCTTTTTAAAGTTTCGAACTCCAAAAGCCCATAGTTTTTGTTTAAAACCATAAAATACCACTTTTCGAAATATTGTTCCAAAAATATCATCGTCTTTTTTAACAGTTCCCGCAACACACTTTGGATTCGAAAATCACGATTATTCGCAACGAAATGGGGATCGTCTTGCCCAGTCAGGTCGTGGGATGCCCCTTCGTGGGGGTTCGGGGGCAACACCCCCGAAAGGTAAGCGCGCTTTTTGATTCATGAAATACGAAACTATAATGGATCTGTGTTGGATTGAATAATTTTTCAGTTGGGACGAAGGCGGAGAAAGAGGGGAAGAAAAATGCTTACGACGGAGGAAATGGAAGAAGCATGTGGAGGACATGGTTTGGTTCCTTATGATTTTGTATCGTGGTTAAAAAATTAATGCAATAAAATTGATGAATTGCGGTTCAAAAATAGAATAGCAATTACACTATTGAACCGCTGTGCAAAAATTAATGCACTAAAATTGATGAATTGCGGTTCAAAAATAGACTAGCAATTACACTATTGAACCACGGTGCAAAAATTAATGCATTAAAATTGATGAATCGCAGTTTAAAAATAGACTAGCAATTACACTATTGAACTGCGGTGCAAAAATTAATGCACTAAAATTAAAAAATCGCGGTATAAAAACAAACTAGCAATTACACTATTGAACCGAGGTGCAAAATTAATTCAATAAAAATTGATGAATCGCTGTTCAAAAATAGACTAGCAGTTACACTATTGAATCGCGGTGCAAACAAAAATGCGATAAAATTGATGAATCGCGGTGTAAAAATAATGACTTCCGTAGCGTGCATACGGTTCATTAAAGGTATAGTAGTCATTTTGCCACAAAAAAAGATTTTTTTTCGATTGAAAATAAAAAATACGTTCTTTAGCGATTAAAAATTTCTAAAAGGTAATCGGCCCACAAATTTTTTCAAAATAAAAGATGTGACTGTCTCACAAAATTTCCAAAGAATTAGTCTTGCAAATTTAAGAGCGATTGGTAACGGCCCATAGGCCTGGCTATTATCATATAGATTTTGGGCCACAACACTGTTGTTCTTCTTCCTCCAAATTTCAGTTTTTGGACTGAAGCAGTTATTGGGCCTGGAAAAAGGAAATTTTTATTTTGTTTTCCTTTCTTTTTGAACAAGAAGAAACAACATTATTATTGAAACTAGTCTTAATTAGTTTCAAATTAAATAATTGAGAGAGCTGAGGTCCTAAGTAAAACTGACCGACCATCATATATAAAACAATAGTAAAAAGACAGTAAATTGCAGGCTTTGGAAAAACATAAAAATAAATCACTTGCCAATTTGGTGAATGACTTAGTGAGTCAGGTTAAGAGGAAAGTGTGAACTTGTGAATCAAAGAATGAAGCAAACGTCTTACAGCTGATCATGTGCTTGATCTAGCCGACATCTCATAGCCATGGTTCGACTTAAATTTACCCGTGACGATGAGGAGCGAAGTGTAGCATCTCTTTCAATTGCATTTAGGGGTGACAATGACTGACACGACACGATAGCACGAACCAACACGACACGAAACACGACACGAAAGACACGAAATTGTTAATATATTCAAAATAAAATTGATTGTTATATTTACGATCAAATAAAATAGATAACATAAAAATAAAATAATGAGGTACGAGCACGACACGATTGCACGAATTGTCACCCTTAATTACATTAGGAGTTAGCCACTTAGGAGGCACAGGTTCAGCTGCAATGGGAGCACAACACCCTCTCATTAGTTCAATTGCAGACCGACCTCATTCCTTAATCCTTAGTGTGGTTGATATATATGGAATATGGTTACCCCACCCAACATCATATTTACACTTTGTTATCTACTCCATTTTATTTGTATATTGAATTATTAGAATTTTTTGTATTTAAATTATCCTATTCTTGTTATTAATTGGATAATATAATTTTTTTGGTCCCTGAACTATACCAATACTATGCGTTTGGTCCTTGAACGTTTTTTGAAATGTGTTTGGTCCCTTAATTCGATTTTTTTGGCCAATTCCCCCTTCCTACCTTTACCGTTACTAAAAAAAATTAACATTAGCTAACTTTTCAAAATATCCAAACTACAGGGGTTAACGTGTCAATTGAAAAATTAAACAAGGATGACATGTCAAATTGAAACCCAGATCATTTCTCTTCCCCAACGAACCAAATTCACTAAAACCAAATTCTCAGATCCGGTCAACCTCAGAGTCTCTCTCTCTTCCAGCCATTTCTCTCAAGCTCGTCAATTTTTGGATTCCGGTCGATCCAGGCTTGGATTTCAGACTCGATCGAGCCGGTGACCCGAGAGATCTCGTGGGAGGAGGCACGACGAGCTAGGAACGACTTGAGATCGAGCCAGCCGAAGGAGTTTTGGAAAGTGTTGATGAGTGTTTTGAGGGTGGCGAGATGATGGGAGAGGTTAGAGAGGTAAGGGTCGTTGGAGAGGATGGAGTCGGCGTCGGTTTTGAGGTCGAGAAGGGCTTTAATGGCGGGCGAATTGGACTCGGACGATTTGGAACGCGGGTTGGTTTGGAGCTCGTGGGAAGCTTGCTTGAGCGCTTCCAATACTTTGTGAACTTGTTGGGTCTCTTTTTTGACAGCTTCAAATTCGGCTTCCATGGAAGCCGTTGCCACATAAACAATTTTAGAGAAAAGAAATGAGAGAGAAGGGGGGAGGGGGGCATGTTAACAGATAGGGCTGTGAATCGTCCGGGTATATACCAAACTTATTCTCTGTTAATTTTTGGTCCCTGAACAGATGCTTATTCTCTGTTCTTCGTTGCAAGAAGAAATTTAGGTTGAATAAAGAAACCCTTGGATACAAATTTACACGATCTATTTCTTCCTCTCAGATGTTCATCGAAGTAGAAAATTCTTGCCCTCATCTCAGTCTCCAGTTCCACCCTCCTGGCCCCAACCTTTCTCTCTCATCCCCACCTATGTGCCCTGCCCCAATCCTTCAATTTCACGCACACGCACGCACAGATTAAAGAGAATTTTTTTAGAGAGAGATAAGAGGATTAGAGAGCTCGAATCTTTATTGGTTCTCACTTTGCAGAGGAAATGGGTGTAAGACTCCTTCTCACCGAGGTCTGTCACCAATCTTTTATTCCAAGATTCTATGTTTCAGTTTTGCAAAGCCTAGAAATTTCCTTTTTCATTTACATGGTTTATGGAATTAAGAGTTTAAAATTGTGGGCATTGGTATTGACCTTGAGTACCAACAAGTCCTCTCTTCATTCTAGCCGGCAAACCAATGAACCCACCCATCGATCGACAACAGCGATCACCAAAGATTGTTTCAGTTTTATGAAATTATTGATTTTTTTTTCATTTGATCTGGGTTTTTTGTTATTGATGTGGAGCTGTTGTTGGTTTTGAATTGAGTTGTCCGAACTCCCTATAGTTTGACATTTTGAAAAGTTAGCCAATGTTAATTTTTTAGTAACGGTAACGGTAAGAAGAGGGAATTGACAAAAAAACCGAATTGAGGGACCAAACACATTTCAAAAAAAGTACAGGGACTAAACGCATAGTATTGGTATAATTCAGGGACCAAAAAATTATATTATCCTTATTAATTTATACGCAAATCACAAGAGTAATTCACGCAAAAAATTGATCCTAATAATTTACCCAAAAACTTGTTATTGGTGAATTCTCATATTCTATGACAGGTTAGTAACTCAATAAGACTATATAGTACATAGGGTTAACAATTACAATCCAAAACTCGTTAACTTAATTAACTCGATCCGTTTTTTTTTTTGTCGAAACGGGTTATCCATTTTGATTAAATTTTTTTTTAATGAGTTATATTGACTCGGGTTAAAACAGGTCAGACTCGTTACTCATTTTGGTCCGTTAATTTTTTGCTATATAAAAACATGATTTCTAGCGGAAAGTGTGGGTTCAAACGGGACGACCGTTCTGATCAGCACACACTTCGACCCGACCCCCACCCATTTCAACTTATTTAATATTTAAGTTATAAATAATTATAACCCTTTATCCATTTCATCCCAACCCACCCAATCACCATCCTTATTTAGTACTTGCTACATCAACGAAAAATTTCCTAATAGAATGAATCAAGTGGTCAAAGATGGTCAACTTGGTACCAACGGATTGTATTTCTTCCACAGATAATAATTTAAAGAGGTGGTTTCCTGTAAGATGGTGTTACAGATCCTTATCCGTAAAACAGATTTATTCAGATAAAATATGATAAAATTCAGAAATCTTAATGCAACACTTTTAGTTTTTTAAAATTACAGCGCCATCCCTCATTTTATATATGCAGAGTGTCACTTTTTACTATTAACAATGTCACTTTATACTATAAATATGTCACTTTTGGTCTTAGAAGTGTTACTTTGTATTTTTAATGAAAATTATAATTTTTCCCTAAAAAATGTTACTTTTTGTGTTTAAATGTATCACTGTTAGTCTTAAATGTGTTACTTTCACTTTGAAAAGTGTCATATTTTTTTATAAATAAAAATCATTATGTTTGACATTAACGTGCTATTTTATAATATTAAAAGTGTCACTTTTTAGCATTAAATATATTACTTTTGATCGTACAAGTGTCATTTTGTCTTATAAATAAAAATTATCGTTATTGACTTTAAAAGTGTCACTTTTTAGAATTGAAAATATCACGTTTTATTATTAAATATGCCATTTTTGGCAATCAACGTTAGTTTTAAAGTGACACTATTTAGGGTGAAAAATGTAAGAATTTTGACAGCAAATCTTGATAGTGCAGGGGCACCGTAGCAAAATGACACATTTCGCTAATAAAACTTAAAAACAACACTAATTTCCAAACCTGAAGTATTTTGCTGTGAACCATCTCACTTGATTCATTTTTATAATTTTTTGTAACATATTATTTCTTTATTATGATCCATAAATTTATCGTGGCCTAATTTAAAATACTGACGATAATCCTGGTCCTCAATCAATCGGTAATTTATTATAATTTGGTTTCAGCTGGTCAAAGGCGGTCAACCTGATTACAGTATTTTGCTAATTTAGGGGGTTCCCTATTTCATTATGGGAAGGGAGGCGTTTCACATGTGCTTTTTTCCTTTTTATATATTTATATATGTCTATTCAATATTGGTTTGCCTTCAAAATAAAATAAAGGGTTTATTTTGATCCCTGTAATTAGTAACCTTCTAGCATTAGTCCTTGATTTGAAAAAAATGAAAAGTTGGGACCAAAATAGGATTTTTGTGCACACTAGTAGCCCCTCCGTTAGAAGTCGTTAGGATTTCAATCGTTATCTCACCATGTGAAGACGTGAGTTTTTTTACAGGGGTGGTAATTCGTGCTAATGTGTCATGTTCGTCTCTTATTATTGTGTTTTCATATTATCTATCTTATTTGATTATAAATATAACAATAAATATTATTTTGAATATATTAACAATTTTGTATCTTTCGTGCCGTGTTTCATTTTGTGCTGGTCTTATCGTGCCATTTGTTTTTGTAATCGTATTTTATAATCGTGTCGTGCTGATTCGTGCTATCGTGTCGTTTTAGTCATTGACACCCCTAGTTTTTTAGGGCAAAAATATCATTTCAGTAAGAAGAGTTTTCCTTCATCTTCAACCTTAAAATGCACGTCTTCTCTCTCTCTCTCTCTCTCTCTCTCTCCCTCCATCATCATGTTTTTTGTTCTCTCAGCCATTCAATTTGAAACATCATAGTCGATAAAAATGGTTAGCTTCTTTCTCTCTCTCTCTCTCTCTCTCTCTGCAAAAATGGTTAGCCCGCCTTGCGCATTCACCGACAATTGCTACCATTAGTTGCATATGTTGGACATATCCAATTACAACAAAACCCACATGCCGATTCAAAATTTTGATAAAGATATCGTACAAAACTCCCAATTGATATGTGAAATAGAAAAAAAAATAGAAATATTATGAATTGAAGTATATCGACTTTGAAGGTCGTGACCCTTCTTGATGAAGTAAAGTGCCAAGAGCCAACTACATATATAAATCCAGCAACAAGGCCACACATTAGTAGATGCATTTCATCTATAAACTTGATTAGCCTTTCACAACTACTTCATTTTCTTGCTTGTTCTGCTTTTCCCCTTACACACATACACACTCTCTCTCGTTCTGTAGCTCCCACCCACATGTATATCAAGTTCTTCAATTTGGGGTCCAAATACGCCACACAATCAGAGGTTATAAGTTTTAGGGGTGATATTTTTCCTCTTGACACCTCGTCCTTCCGACCTTGTCCACCATTAAAGAAATTGTGCCCATCAGGGCCGCCATCACATGAAGACATATTGCACTCGCCTTTTGCAACTCAACGAATAAATTCGTCGAACCCAAGAACTGCTTTAAGGGACTCTCTTCTTCTCTTTTTAAGTTTTTGCGTCTCATGAAATCAATAAATTAAGGTCCAAAAGATTTGAGAAACAAGAATAGTTAAAGAGATTTCACATAAATTCTAAAATTAATATATTGGGGATTTTTAAGTCAACTAAGGATAGAATTAAAGAAAATCAAAAGGCTTTAATTGAACAAAAAAAAGGTGGGGCTATATGGACCCCAAAACATATGATTATAAGTATACCCAAAAAACCTCAACTGTGTATTTTACCCTCTTTCATCCAACATGTAAGTATACTCCCCTTCATCGCCTCCTCCCTCCCACAGACGACAATATACCCCCTCCATCACTTCCCTCCCTCCCTCCCACCATGTCTTCTAATTAACTAATTACCCCCTCCCATCTATCTTCGTCCAGTCAATAAGCCTTAATCTCAGGCAAGTGTCCCGTGTCCTCCTCTTTTTTTTTTTTTTGATTCAACTCAAGGATTGTTCGGCCATAATCGATCAGACAACCTTGTGGCCGAACAACACAAGGTTGTTTGGTCGATCATGGCCTAACAAGACAGGGTTGTTCGGTCGACCATAGCCGAACAACCCTTGAATTAATTTTTTTAAAAGAAAGGTAGGGGTGATCGGAGTTGGGAGTTGGGTACTAGGTTGGTGGTGCTGAAAAAAAAAGAAAAAAAAAGAAGCATTGTGTTTGGATGAAGGATGCAGTGGATGGCGAAGGAGGGAAAAGGAAGAAAGGAAGACGACAAGTAGGAAGGATAGGGGGATGGATGACACAAAAGAAGGAAGGAGGCAGAGTGAGAGTGAGAATGGGAATGGGAGGGGGAAGAAGAGAAGATAACATAATGGGAAGGAATGATGGGGGTCACAGTGGATGGGAGAAGGAGGAGACGGTCTGGGGGGGGGGTATACTTATATGTTTTGGGAGTCCATATAACGCCACCCCCAAAAAAAATACCTAGGTGGACTTTTTTTGCCTAGGGTCTATAGTTACTATTTTACCTTCTAAATACTCACGTGACTATCATATGGTAAGTTAACAACTGAAATTCTAACTACATCCAATGAAGGGACGGCTAGTCTGCACAAAAAAAATCTATTTTGAACCCAACTTTTCACTTTTTTCAAATCAGGGACTTATGCTAGAAAGATGCTAAGCACAAGGACCACCGGTGTAATTACTAAACTAAAAGCTACTGTTCTTGAAAAAATCACCAGAAAAATTCAACGACTTTAATCTTTTCTTTTCTCTCTGAATAGTAAGCTGCTCAAACCTTGGCATTGCCAGCTTTACTATGCAGCAAGTGATAAAATGTGCTTGCATGGGGTGCTAATTTAATTGGCTCGAGAACATACATCCATATATATATTTCTTTCCATTCCAAAGATTGATTTGGTCAACTCCCTACTTAACCTATTTGAGATAGACATGATTTTACGAGTTTGAACTTGTCGTATTATTACAAGTTTTAATGTTAGTACTGTCAGATCAAATATACTTAAATATTCTCTCCATCATTAGATCAAATTTGCTATCTAAGTATTAACATACACATTTTAAATAATTATGAACTTATCAATTCAACGACTCTAATACCAAAGCTTATAATAATACCACAAGCTCAACTATCATTTGAGATATGTATGTATGTAAAGAAATAAAAGGATTTTTTAAAAATTGGAAGATGTGTACCATTCATACTAGTAGTTATTAATTAGCTCTACAATAGGTAAGCATTAATATTTCCCATCCATTTCAAGTAATTCAAAGCCTAATGCTTAATATTATCCCCATTTCCCTCCCCCCCATCACTAGTTACTATATATACTATCTCCATCTCAAAATAAGTGTTTCATATTTCATTTCAGAATGCCCAAAGTGACTATCCACTTTTATTATTTTTTTCAAACCAATTGTCTATAATACCTAGCTAAATGCGAAATAGAAAAAAATTGAGCTAATTGATATGATGCCAATAAAGCATAACTTGAGGATAATAAGAGAAAATCTCACGTAGAAAAAAAATACTTTATTAAAACACATTTAACGTCGATGTAATACGACACTTATTTTGATAAAAAAAAAAGAGTACACTTTAATGTACTATAATTTTCCCTCCATGGCAAGAGAGAAAGTGTGCTTTGACTCTTTTGGTCAATGTAAACGTTTTTAATATGGTAATTTGGGAAGTAGTTATCCGATTTATCAAAAATTATAAAACACGTGATTTTGAGTACAATTAGTCTATATTTAAAAAAAAAAAAGTCTTATTTTCTACAAGAAGATATATAAAAATATGTTAAATATCAATTTGAAGAAATCGGTCAATTTGACTGAAAATGTCAAAACATACTTTATCACGATAAATAAAAGTAAATGAAAAATCAATTTGAAGAAATTAATCAAATTGATGAAAATGTCAAAACGTACTTTTTGTTGGAGACGAAGGGAGTACATCAATTTCGAAATTATCCTTACCTTGTACAACATCTACTTTGCTCACTATGGACAATATGGTCTTTTCCAAAGTGAACAATTGGGGTTGCCCTAAAAATGACGACTGAAAAACAAACTTTGCATACAATTTGACTAGCTAAAAGTGATTAATTACACAATTAAGGAGGCCCACTAATCTCTCCACCTCTCTTTCTACAATTGTCTGAGAGAGGAAGCTCAGGAGTTACATAGCCACCTCTAACCCTCAGCCGTTGGATGTTTTTCAAAGATGAACGGTTAGGATGTGACCAAGGTAGAGACCTCATTGCAAGGCTTAGTATAAGCTCATTTGACCAACTATAGTTATGGAGTTTTCCTACAAAATCAAAGCTATTTTGTTTGCATAAAGACAGTCTCCCCTTTTATCTTTCTCCTTCTTATACCTTCCTTGAAGCTTCATTTTCATGGAAGGTGATGCCGGTTTCCGTTTTGCTAATTACCAAAACAACCCTTCAACTCATGCCTTGTATAATAGACCTAGTCCTCCGTTGACAGCCATAGATAGGTTCTTGTGGGGTCAAAGCCATTTCTTCTCTCACCAAATTAATAATGTAAAGAACAAAGCAACAGCACTCGTTTCTTCAAGCGGGGTTTGTGAATTTTCTCCTAATTATAGAGGTGGTTTAATTGGTAGTTATGATCATGAAAGTGGTGGGGTTTCTTCAATGCCAGGGTTGCCTATTGATAAAGGCTTTCTTGATGGTATTCTTGAGCCTCCAGACTGGATGCAAGTGAGGAATTATCCAAACGTGGGGTTTCTCGAAGAGGAAAAGCCTGATAAAAAAATTCTAGAGTGACGATGAGAAGATCCAAGGGTGAATCTCTTAAAACTTTGATCAAGGGACAATGGACTGATGACGAAGACAGGTTGAATTTTTTTTCTGTTCAATTTTTATGATTGTACAGAACTTCATGCATGAAAAATTCAAGTGATGCTGGATTTTATTTTCCCTTTTTCTGGTTTTGTTAATTAATTCTGTTGGTACTTGGTATTGGTTATGAAGGAAGCTGATTAGGCTGGTGAAGCAACATGGGGTGAGAAAATGGGCTCAGATAGCCGAGAAAATGGTCGGTAGAGCCGGAAAACAATGCCGAGAGAGATGGCACAATCATTTGCGCCCTGATATCAAGGTTTTGTAATTTTTCATTTTAATTAATTCTGTGGAGGTTAAAACTAATTTGAAGCACCAATCATCAACTATCTGATTTATGTTATGAAAAAAATTTCTATTAAAAAAAATTAATTCCCTTCTAAATTTCGATACCTGGTCATTATTTGTGATGGATCATAGCTGTCTTGAAATCTAAGAACTGAGATATGGTATAGATTTTGTTTGATAATTCAAGCTAGTTTAAGTGAATGAAAAAAAAAACCTAATTGTTCCCTTGTTCCCTTCCTCTCTGTAGCAAATCTATTAATTGTCAAAGATTAGGATTAGACGATCATGGATTCCTCAATGAGTTCCCTTGTTCTCTATGTTTTTTATTCTATTTTTTTTCCTCTCTTCATCTCCATGTTTTTTAGGGTTTAGTTTTCACATAAACAAGAAAATTAATATTAAAGCATATATATATATATATGAGAAAAGCCTGGGTTTTCTTGGTTTTAAGAATTAATTTTGTTTAATGGGTGATATAATTTTGACATGCAAGTTTTACCGTTGGGGAATTGTTTGTTTAGTACACACCGACTGATAGTCGAGTGTTTGTTTCATGTGATTTCGAAAAACTTTTTCCGACAAAGCATCAAAATCTGTTACAAAAGGTTCCAACTTTATAATTATTTCCCATTACACAGAAAATTTAATCTTTTTTCCTTGTATTGTTCTTTAGTTATGCATATCTCTACAACACTTGTATCACAAACATGCCACTAATTGTTTGTTGAGTTGGATTTAAATTTACAGAAAGATACATGGAGTGAAGAAGAAGAGATGATGTTAGTTGAAGCACACAAGACTGTTGGCAACAAATGGGCTGAAATTGCTAAGCGAATCCCGGGAAGAACCGAAAATTCAATCAAGAATCATTGGAATGCTACTAAAAGAAGGCAAAATTCGCGTCGCAAGAGCAAGAAAAATGAAGCCCAGAACAAAAAATCCAAACCATCTCTCTTACAAGATTATATTAGGAGCAAATCTTCCAACGTTCACATTTCCACTACCACTACCACTACCACTACCACTGCCACCTCCAGCGCTACTCCCACCAATAGCACCACCACTAATGCCACCCCAGCCAATTCCACTATTTCCGATGACCCTTCCATCAAGTTCAACATTCTGTATCCTGAGCTATCTCAATCAAATTCCAATGACTCTCCTCTCGACATTGCGCATACATATGATGATGAGTTGAATTTCATGCTAAACTTCTTTGGAAATAACTCAAATGAGTCATATGTTCAAAATACCCCCTTAGGATTCATCAATGGCAATGTGGTGGATAGTGATTATCAATCTTCTTCGACTACTAATCATAATAACCAAAAGGCGTGTCATGCTCCTAATGTTGCGAAAGAAGAAGGGCCGAAAACTCATCTCTGCTCAGACCTTTACCTCTCCTATCTATTAGATGGAGCCACTAATTTGCCCAACAGTACTGATCAATACAACCACTATGGAGACATGAAGATGGACAGTGTGATGAATGCTAGTGCTCATGAAGGATCATATTCAAGTGGGAAGAAAGAGATGGATTTGATAGAGATGGTTGCAAGCTCTCAATTCTCTACTCAAGGTACGTAGTACTAGTAGTAGCTTTATGATCTAAGTGAGCATAAGGTTACTATGGACATTTTATGTGTTGGAACAGAATGTGTCCCAAAAAACTGAATTGGGGCACTTTCGGGAAAATGCTTGGAGGGACAATCAGTCATGTTTAGGTGTAATGTTGGGGACAGATTTACAAAATCTGTTGAAGACTGGGTTTAGTTTATATGTTGATAAGCGTGAAGGTTTTTTGTTTGCTTCTTTCTTGAGACTAATTAATTATATGAACTATGGGTTCTTTCTTGACAACTGGTTTGGTGGTTTTCTGTTTTTCAGTTGCATGAAAATTCAACTCCATTTTTGCTTTAATTTAATTGGGTTGGTGAATTATCTTTTCACTTCCTTAATTTGCTCTTGTTTTCTTCCTCTAATTTTGACAACAGCTTATTTGATCGTTTCTTGTCTTGTTTGACCAACACTTGAGAGTCTTTTTTAGTACAAGCTGAAGTTGGGGCACGAGGATAGCCTTCCAACTGGCCAACTTTGCATGCGTTAAGCAAATTACTTCTTTTAACTTTTTTTTGTCCATCAAGTTTTGACCAAAATTTATAAATATACAAAAACTTTGGTAAAACGGTCTTACGAATATTTTTTTGTAAGACGGATCCTCATTACTCGATTCACCGTGTGCTAGTGGATTAAATTGTAAGAGAGTAAAATATAATTAGATCCGTAAGACAGTTTTACAAAAGATCCCCTATAAAAAAATAAGTTATTCCTACAAAAAAATTAGAATTATTATTGATAGTATTTTTAATGTTGCATCAAGGATTACATTTTTTTTATCGTCTTTATGTTTGATATTGTAGGAGGTTGAATTTTTCAATAAGAACGAAAAATAAGACCATTTTTTTGGTCGGAGGAAGTACATTTTATTATCAACTAATAAGTTGATAAACTTTATTAGACAACTAGATTTCCTACCCACACCTATTGTACGGTATTAGTATGAAGATGATTCATGTATGAAATGAGTATAATGTGAATAAATTAATAGATGTTTAAAATTTTGTGGGGGTCGGATCAATTTACACTACACAAAGCAAATACGATATCTCAAAATCTAAAGAAAAACACATTTTATTGACGGTAAAATTTTGTAACACATCCAAAAAGAGTATAATTAAACATGCAAAAACATTTTCTCACACACACTAACCCAACACTTGTTAATTGAAATAAACTTAAAAATAAAAATTTCAGACAAAAAACCATAAAATAAATTGAATGAGATGAAGTAAACTAACCAAAGACTATTCGAAATCGAAATCATAAAGATTTTAGACCAATAAGGAAAAGTTAGAAAAAAAAATCTTATAGGAAAGAAATTAAAAATAAAAATATTTAAAACTACAAAAAATTAATTACAAAACTTACAAACAATTTTTTTTAAAAAAACTAAATCTAGGTCGAACAAAAATTAAATTGAGTTTTCAGTTGATTACAATAACAATCAATTAAAAACTACAAACTAAATATTTGTAAAGCAGTAAATCTAGGCTACATAAAAATAAAAAATAAAAATTAGAGATAATTATGGAGAAGAAACTGAATAATTAAGGCGATAATATCTCAGCAAAACAATAAATGTTTAGTGAAACCGTAAAATGGTAAACCTTAGTTAGGGCACATGCTTTAATTATAGTCATAAAATATCAATAAATAATAATGATCATTTACATTCTTGGATAATTACGGCTATAAAATCTCAGTAATTAACTGTAGCTATAATTAACTTATGTATACATACTTGTGAAAATTGAGATTTAATTCTATGCATTTTTTTTCTTTTGAGTAAATCTTGCATGTACCAAAGTACTATGACTTTTTAGAATCAAACTGATTGTTTTTCAAATTAACTAGATTTCGTGTCCGTGCCTATAACATGATATTAGTATGAAGATCATCATTGTATTAAGTGGATATGATGCGAATAAATTAATATATGCTTGAGATTTTGCAGAGGTTGAATCAATGTACACTACACAAAACAAAGACGATATCCCAAAAAAAAAACACACATTTTATTCGCTGTAAAATTTTTGTAATTCATCCAAAAAGAGTATAATTAAATATCCAAAAGCATTATTTCTCACACACACACACCAACCCAACACCTGTTAATTGAAATAAATATAAAAATGAAAATTTCAGACAAAAACCATAAAATAAATTGAATGAGACGGAGTGAACTAACAAAAGACTATTCGAAATCGAAATCACAAAGATTTCAGTTCAATAAAAAAAAGTTAGCACAAATTTTTTTAAAAGAAAGAAATTAAAAATGCAAATATGTAAAATTACAAAATTAATTACAAAACCTACGAACAATTTTTTTTACATTAAAAAATACACAAATTTTCACAAATTTTTTTTTTACAAAACTTATGAAATTGAGATTTAATCATAACCAGTAGTTATGTTTGGTAAAAATAAATCTTGACAAGTAGTTAACGTTTTAGAAAGATTGAGCTAAACTATACATTCTTCGATAATTACGACTGTAAAATCTCAATAATTAATTGTTGGTAGAATTAACCGTTGTACACACGCTTGTGGAAATTGAGATTTCATCATGATCAGTAGTTATATTTGGTAAAAATGAATCTTGGTCAGTAGTTAACTTTTCAGAAAGATTGAGCTAAATTATAATATAGATGTTTGATGAATATATTTTTAAAATTATAAATTACATACTCCCTTCGTTCCTTGTCTTGTTTGACTAGACATACATATTAATAAGAAACTAATTGACTTTATTTTAAATATTAGTATAATATATAGTTTCCTTCAAAACCTTCTGCATGTGACATAATTGAAGTCGGATGAAAAAATATTAGTAAATTGATAAATGTGTATTCCTAAAAAATGAAAGTTTAAAAGCAAAAGAATTTTTTTCTACGGACAAAAAAAGAAAAGTACAACAATTATTTAGAAACGGATGTAGTAAGTCGTATACTTTTTAGAAATATGTAAAAAAAAATAGTCGTCAATTTTCATTTAAAAACAGTCAGTTTGACTAAAAAACTGGTAATAAAAAAAATTACGTTTTTATGATTTTTCGTGGTACTCTTTTTTTTCCTTCACATTTTGACGTTTTTTTATTTGATTAAAACGTAGTACACATTATTTGTTTTATGATAGTGAATATATATATATATATATTCATTTAAAAATAGTAAATTTAACTTTTAAAAGTAAAAAAAAAACAATAATTTAAAAACGGAGAAAGTAGATCTTTGTATAGTAAGTTGAGACCAAATGGTTTTAAATTGCTAAAACTGCTTCATCCACTTCATGACGAGCGTTTCTTTTTAGAATTATTTTTGTCATTTAATGAAACTTCTTAATTCACCTTAGCTATATATATTTTTCCCAATATGCATTGAAAATAATATTGTGTGGAGATCACTAAAGTCATTTCACCTATGATGTAATAATGTATATGTACCACTAAAGTCAACTTCCTTAATATTTACAAAAAATAAAAAGAGGCAAATATTT